>RJWH01010569.1:0-10478 GCA_004363575.1 Solenodon paradoxus
AGAGAGAGAGGAGGGAGGGGAGGAGGGAGGAGAGGAGGGAGGGGAGGAGGGAGAGAGGAAGGCAGGGCCGGGGAGGGAGAACATTCTTTTCACCTAGATGCATTAGCAGGTATTTCCTCTTTGCTGGAAAAAGAGAAGATTATCCTGATAACCTCTTGCAGGTCAAAACTCACACTGCTGCTCAGAATGTTTTAATTATGAGGGAGCGAAATCAGGCCACTTCGCACACGTAGAGGGAACACAGCACAGGACGAGCCACGGACCCTGGGTCTTAATTATTAGAAATGCAGGGCCTCACAGAAGGGCTCAGGCCAAACCCCGAGCTCACGCTGGGCCCCGGAGCTGGCCTACTTCAGGGCACTGAATCCTGGGGTGGGCAGAACAGGCTCCTCGCAGGAACGGCCCCTGGCCCGGGAGTCCCCTGCCCAGGCAGCCAGGGCTCCGGCACTGGAGATGGGGGACTCGGGGGAGCCTGCTTCAGGACAATAAAAAATACATTTTTAAAAGCAGAGAATGAAAAATAGTTACACGAAAGAAAGCCATTTTTAGAGCTGCCTTGTGACAAAGCTAAATCCGCAGCTGGACGCTAAGGACATGTTGGAGGAGCCTGCACACAGGCAAAGGCGTCGCCATTTCCACCACTGCCCACAGGGGGTTCCGGGCGGAGAAAGCGGATTTGAGACCCACTGGTCTACACTGAAGGAAGGAGTCACATTCTCAAGACGGAGAAGGGCAGCCGAAGTCTGTGTCAGCACCCACACAGCTCCTCGAATGAATTCTTCTCACCCCACTGCTGGGAGGTCATTACCATTTTACAGAAGAAGACAAAGGACAAAAATGGTCTGCGGCCTTCGGTCAAGGTCAGACCACCCACAGAGATGGAACTGGGAGTCAGTGGAGTCGGCATCTTGAGGTGGAACCTACCCGGGATCTGAGACGGAAAAGCCCCCAAGCTCAGGGAGGACTGACTGCAGGTCTTTCCCTCAACAACTCTTAGACCCAAGAACGCATCCTCTTCGACTAGGCTTGGGGCTAGGACCGAGGGACCACATCCCGATGCTGCCCTTTCGCCAGTCCGCTGACTTGGGAAGCTCGTTAGAGCCCGAGCCGGGGTCTCTTTATGTAAACGATGATGATCATGCGGCCACAACAGAATGTACCTTCTTCCAGTGAAACGCTAGTGTCCAGGGTGAGGGGGCCCTCAGTACAGAAGAGCGAGCCACATGCACCAATGGGGGTCGAGAGCGGGGTGTCCGTAAACACGCACTGTGCACCCTCCAGGGAAGTGTGCTCACCGCACAGGCACCGGGGCGGGGGCAGACGAGACCCACCAGAAGGCCCCACGAAATGGAGCAGAAAGACGCTGCTGCCTCCACCGGACTAACCCGAGGCCGAGGAGCCCTCACCTTCGAGCCTGCTTCTCTAGGAACGGGGGTACTATGCACTCACACCCCCAAGTCTTAACTGCCACTCATTCTTTTCTGCCTAACGGTGGTCCTAGGTCCTCGTGATGCTAAGTGACCCCATCTGCCGGGAGAGATGATGATTTGTACGCGTTTTATTATTTGCTCTGAGGATAAAGGAGACAAAGAGAAAACAACTCTGTCAACAGGGAAGCGAAAGAAAAGATTTTTTTATTCATTTTCCCTTACAGTGAGGTCTCTGAGGAAAAGGATGCACCATGTGAGGCGAAGGTGGGAAGTTCTTTGTTTTCTTTCTGTTTTTTAAAGGAAAGACAAAGGCAGAAATGAAGGCAAGTAGACAGGTAGGAAGAGAGAGGAGGAAGAAGCATTCATTTTACTTTTTTCTTTGTAATTTAGTTGTTCATCTTGGTTGCTGCCCATGGGTCCCAGGCTGCAAACCTGCTCCTTGGGACGCCTGTGGGCTCTGCCCTGTGGACTTTCCACCTAGGTCACTAGGGTGCGTCTCCGTGTCCAGTTTTCTATTATCTGTTTTATTGAGATGAAAGCCAGGGAGCAGAAAACTAGCCACTTGACAAACGAGTGAATTCCAGGCATTGACAAACCTCTGTGCCCACCACCTGGAGCTAGATCCAAGCCCTCGTCACTCCCTGCAAGGAAAAGTCATGCTCCTTAGAGAGCTGCTCCCCGTTCCCTCTTCCAGGTGCTGGCAACCACGCACCTGTCTTCTGCCCCCATGAATTTACCTACGCAGGTTACTTCACGTAAATGGAATCAAACACCCAAGTGGACTGAGTTCTTCGGGTAACAGGATGGCAACCCTGAGCAACCCTTGGCCACAGGCTCATCTGAGCGGTCTCTTCCACTGCAGCGGGGGGCCCACGCCCATGCAGCAGGCACCACGCCGTCACCAGTGCCACGAGCATGGCGCCCGGGAGCAGACCAGCGCGCCTCACTGCGCGCAGACAACGGCCGCCATCCTGACGCTCACCGATGGCCCCATGGATCCCCACGGGTTTTCCATTCCTCCAGAGGAGTGCCGGCTCCCAAAACAAGCAAACTGGGTTCCAGCAAACTTTCTGTCATGGCAATTCTACAAGACTTTGCCCACTGCAGTCAAATCATGCAACAGACTCTCAAGCAGATGGAGAAACATTCTCTGCCTAATGAGGGACCAGGAACCGCCCACCCAGTCCATCCTCTGTTGACAGAACTCACGTCCTGTGAGGACTACAGAGAGCAGCTGCGAGGAAGCAATCCAAGCCAGCCCTCAGCAGCCATATCCATCCCGATGGGTCCCCCTGTGTCCAGGAAGAGGGCTCTGAGCGCTCCTGGAAGCGGGTCACCTCCCCACTCAGGATTTGTGCAGGTGGACATGCTAGGAGTCCACCCGGCTCAAGGACGGTCCCAGCCTCCAGGGCGGAGTCGGGATGGGGCTTCCACATCTGCTGCAGGCGTCCCGGGTGAAATGCCGTCTGGAGGTGGAGAGAGGACGAGGATGGGATCTGAGCCGCCTCGGTGGCAGACGCACGCCTCGGGCAGCCCCAGCACTGTGACTCTTCACTGCTCTCAACTTAGCATCACCCCCGCGTCCAAGTCAGCAGGTGCTGAGTGCTGAGGAACCCGGGCCCCGGAGGCTGGGGTCAGAGACCACGCTAATTCGGGAGGCAGCGCCAGCGGCACTGATGGCGAGGACAGGGGAGGTCGCTCAGGCTCGGAGGGGCTGGGGGGTCGCCGGGAGCCAGAGGAGCCGGCTTTCCTGGTGGGCAGTGGTGTTTCTATTCTGGTCTCACCAAGGGCCTGACTGTGTGACCTCAGCCCTGTCACCAACCCTCGGCGCTGCTGCCTCTCCATCTGTGACAGAAAGGCACGGTGTCCGTCCACAGGCCCTCCCGGGGTGGCGAAGATTAATGAGGCAAAGTTTGCAGAGTGCGCGGAGTGCCAGGCGACAGAGGAGCGCAGCTCCTCTCCACCCCTCCACCCCCCAGCCCCAGAGTTCACCTTTGGAGAGAGCATCAGTCCTTCTAGGCCGAGGGGGCCCGGGACCACGCGGGAGCAGGGGTGATGCCCCTGCCGGGCCCCGCCAGCTGCGGGGTACGGCGCTGCGGGGTCCCGTCCGTGCTGGTGTCTCTACAAGGGCAGTGACAAGCCGGCAACGAGTGTGGCCCACACCGGAAGCTCACACACCAGCATCGGGTGGGAGACAGCAAACAGGAAGCAAACATGAACTGCAGAGCGCAGTAACTGACCCGAGACCCCGGAGGTGGAAGGCTTACTTGATACACTTCAAGGCAATGACACCGTGTCTAATGTGATGGCAAGAACATGGTGGTTCGTGGAATCAAAAGCTTCCAGACTCAGAGTCCAAACTTGCTTCCAAGACTGCCATGGAGGGAGGGACTCGGCGAGCAGCCTGTCTCGGCCTGGAATTCCCAAGTCTCTGCTGGAACGTGGCCCACCGACGGGTGGAGACCTGAGGAGGGCATGACGTGCCCCCACAGTCCTAGGGGGGCTGTAAGAAATCGCGCTCATGGCGACAGCAACCCCACCCCACGTGAATTTTGAGAACAACTGAAGCAGCATGCAGGTGGCCGTAAATAATGCAAAAATGCATTTTGGAGGTGATTTTCAGAAAATTTCTTCATAGTTTGGGCTGCTTCTTTTTTTTCCTTATCATCTCTTTGCTTTCCCTTGGGGGAGAATTCTTCACCAGCCCCCATGGAACAATTAAGCAGAACAATACCCTCTCCCGACTTCCCTGCATGGGGTTATAAATAACTTGGGCATAACTAAGAGCACATATAAAAGCAACGACAGGGTCGTTTACCATGAACAGGCCATGTTCAGTTTCCATGGCAACACGCAGCCCCAGGCGCAGTGACATGGGACGATGTTTCCATTCTATCTCCCAGCGGCCCCCCACCCCTCGGAGGGCCAGCTCTGGACAGGCGGCATCTCCTTCTCAACCCCACCCTGCTGTGGCCTGGGTGGCTGGGACCTGGGACCCAAGTTCAGAAGCTAAGGGACTGCCTCGCCGAGAGCCCGGCCCCCGGCGCGCAGGACGCACCTCCATCAGGAACTGTGGACACACGCCCACCCTCGCCACAGAGAACCAGGGTCTCAGCAACCGCCTCCAGCTCCGGCGGGTCATTAGTCTTCCCACTGCTCCCTCACTCTGGGACTTGCTCTGCTATCTACCCCCGTGTTTTGCTCACAGTCTCAGAAGAGAAGCACAGAGCAGGACTAATCAAAGGTAAAGAAAGTCAGGTTACTGAGCTCCTCACAAAGACAGACTTTGCAGGGACCAGCTTGTTAGAGGAGTCTGCCTTCCCAAATGAATGGCAGGAGAAGTGTCTTCACTTGCCTCCAGTTCTCCCGGCCCTTGTCCAAGGAGTGTAAGAACCCAGGATGTAAGAGAGAAAGAGTGAAAAGAAAGCCCTGTCTCAATAACAACAGCTCAATCTGCTCCATAGAGAACACACGACAAGTGTGTGGGAGGACAGAGTGGCTGAGCTTCATGACATCACTCAGAAAGGATGGAGATGGTCCAAATGCCCCCGCTTCTCTTAGAACTTCACTGCAATCTACCACGTTGACGTCACGTTTGTATGTTTAATTTTTAAATTATTTTTTAAATGTTTTACTTGGAATCTAAATCCACTTGAGTTTTACTTAAACCTCATTAAACATGATTTCTGTTACTAACCTCCAAGAATAAGGGAGGAGAGGGAGGGAGGGGAGGAAGGAAGGAAGATAAGTGAGTGGATGAGTGGGTGGGTGGATGGATGGATGGATGGGAAGGTGGATGAATGGATGCATGGGTGGGTGAATGAGTGGATGGATGGGTGGATGTATGGATCAGTGAATGGATGGATGGATGGAATGATGGGTGGGTGGGTGAATGGATGGATGGATGGAATGATGGGTGGGTGGGTGAATGGATGGATGAGTGGATAGATGGGTGGATGTTTAGATGGATGGATGGATGGATGGATGGATGAGTGGATAGATGGATGAGTGGGTGGATGAATGGATGAGTGGGTGGATGGATGAACAGATGGATGGACAGTTTATTCCCAGGTGTGAAAGAGTTTGTGTTTTGCTCACAGCACCACGAGGTTGATGCTATCAAGGTTTCCAATGAGCAGATGGAGAAATGAAGACTTAGAGAAGGTAAGACATGCTGCCCAAGATCTTGAACAGCTAGAGCAGCAGAGTCTGGAGTCAAAACTAGAAGCTTAAGTCCAGAGCTCTGAGGCATGATCTACCTGCCTCATAAGCAGCCCTTTCTTTTCTAAAATAGCTCCTTCCAAGCTCCAAATGGAATGCCTGCTCTGGTTGGAATTCTATACCTAGAGTCCACGCCAGTGCCTGCCTTGGAAACTTTACAGTCTAATTCTGCCTTCCTCTGTGAGAGCAAATGGTTTAGGTTTCACACAGAAAGGGTTCCCGCCTCGGCCTAAGTGTGGGTAATGGGCCTCCTCTCACAATTCCACCCTGGCAGCCTCTCTTCCTTAGGAACGGTGTCTCGGGGATGATGAGACGAAAGGATGCCACTGAACAGGAGTGTCTGTCTTTCTCCCCCAAGACAAGCACATTGAGACAGGAGCTGCCCCTGAGACAAAGTTAGAGACGTCACTGGGACCAAGCTCAGGTCGAACTAAGGACCCTGTCACAGCAGATTTCCCACGCGCAGGGAAAGCTTTTCACTGGCCACACTGGGATGAGTAATGTGGAGGATGACCTGTGCACAAAACCAACTAAAATCCTCTACAGAACACAAATTACCTGAGAGGGGGGAGCATTATTTTATTACTTTATCTTCTGGAAAAGCAAGCAGAACAAGAGAAGAAGAGACACCTCTCCAAGCACTCATTGAGTGCCCAGACCCGTAAATTTCACTTATCACTATAATTGCTAATTACACAATGCATGAACACATTTTTCTGTTAAAATATGCATATATCTGTGTGTGCACACACGATTAAAGTTCAGTTGATCACTGCCCTTAATTCTACCTGTGGGTGGCCTGTAGAATCCTAAAGTCCCGTTTTCTGGGTATGGGTCCAGGCCCCTTCTCTAGGCAGGAGCATGCATTATACTTTCAAACAGATAATTTCCCACTATTTTTGTGGAAACTAACATGTTGCTCATTTTAATTGGTTTATATTAAAATCCTAAACCATAAGGACTTAAACGCATCCTTTCATCTACACAACACAGCATCTTTTCAGGAGAAACCAACCTGTTTCCTTACAAACTGAGGGAGCCAAAGGGGTGATTTGCATGAGGATGGAACTACAGGATATGAACACTGCACATAAATATGGCCGTTCCAGAGAGCTGCGTTATGCTACATTCTCTTTTTTTAGGTTGAACTATGGCAGGCTAGATGAATCAGGAAGGCAGTGGGACAGAAGGGAGAGACTCCACCTTCCAGGTACTCATCCAAGTCTCACCATGACGAATGTGTGGGCTCCAACATTTGACTGAGTTGCCCTGTATCAGTTTTGCCATCTTTGAAATGGGGACAGTTCTAATGCCTACTTCTGAGGACTCTTCTACTTATGAAATACTCAAAGGTATACAAAGCATGTGGAGTGTGGCTGGCACAGAATAACTCCTTAATAAATATCACTCATTATTCTAAATATCAGCGTCATGCGGATGTATTCTCTCTAACATTAAGCCCACATAACACTTTGGAACTAGATTGAAAGGAGAACAGGTAAATCAGAAAGGATTGCTAAGTGCTCTGAAGTGTCTTCAAGGAGGATGGATGAATGGGTGAGTGGATAAATATATAGTTAAATGAATGAATGAGGGATGAGTAGAGGGATGGATGAGTGGGTGATTGGATGGATAGATGAGTAAGTGGGTAGATGGATGGGTGGGTGGATGGATAGATGAGTAAGTGGGTAGATGGGTGGGTGGGTGGGTGGATGGATAGGTAGGTAGATTGATGGATGAATGCATGGATGGGTGGATGGATAAATAAGGGAACAGGTGAATGAATGGATGGATAGGTGGATGGATGAATACATGGATGGGTGGATGGATAAATAAGTGAACAGGTGAATGGATGAATGGATGGATGGATGGATGGATGGATGGATGGATGGATGGATAGGTGGATGGATGAATGGATGAGTAGGTGGAATGATGGATCGATGGATGGATGGATGGATGGATGGATGGATGGACAGATGGATGGGTGATTAGGTAGGATTGATAGGTAAGATGAAGGGAGGGAGAGAGAAAGAGAAGGAGTGAGAGAGGGAGTGTAGGTAGGTATAGATAGGCAGATGGATGGCTGCTAAGTGGGTGGATAGGTAAATGAACAGGAACCAGTAGCATGAGGAAAATTATAAGCCATCAAAATACTAGAGCATCGTTTATTCAACAACTATTTCCTGAGTGACTGCCATGTACTCAGTTGAAGAATGAGAGGATAAAGTGGCAATAAAATAGAAAGACAGACCCCTCACCCTATAAAAGAGAGGACAGTCTTGTATAGACATCAGTTATAACTCTAATGAGCTCTACAAAGAGAAATAAAAGGGGATGAGAGATTATGAACAGATTATGACGCTTCACTTAAATAGGGCAGGCGAGTCGACAAACCCCCGAAGAAATGGCATTTAAAAGGCCGCCAACCGAACCTGGTGGTGGGTGCGCGGGACAGATACACTGACGAGGGCAGGAATTCAAGAGCCTACAAATCACAGAATAAGGTAAATAAAAGAAAAAATAACAATCAATTAAATTAAAATCAAATGCTTAAAAAAGCCTCCCAAGCCGAGAAACACAGCAAATGCAGGAGGGAGACGGCTTTGCTTGACACCTTGTGCGGCTGGAGGACACAGGCGGCAGGGACAGGCTGGGCAGCTGGACAACAATGTTGCTGGCTGGAGTCTGGACTTACCCTCCAAGCAGATCCAGGATCATGAGATGGATGGCGGTGCCTCCCTCCTTTCCCCCAATTGCACTCCTTTCTCCATAGCGAAAAGGGCATCACTCAGTGGCTTGTCTGCCAGGCTATCAGGCCCTAGAGCTAATTAGAGATGTTCGCTTACCCAAAGGACAGGGAACCCTGCCTTCAGGGGTGTGTTCAGAACCTGAAGCACAGAGGTTAGACTTCTGGACTAAAACTCAGTGAGAAGAAGGCATCAGAGCATCAGACTCCTCACAAGGTTTGCCTTGTATCACCTGCTGATGCCGGAGATAAAGATATCAGGGTTCGACTCTGTTCCAACCTTCAGTAGCTGACTCTGACCTGAGAGGCTCTTTCTCCATTCAGAATAGTGGTAATAACAGTACTGAGCTCAGAATGATGGTGTCCTAAGGACAGCGGTGTGCGAATCCCCAAGCCTTGCACATTATTTAACAAGCCAGTGGAGAACATCAGTAGTAGATGGAATTAAGCTTATGAGCCAGATGACCTTAAAGTAGACCATTCTGGGTTAGCCAGGTGACTCAAGTAGTCACAGGTGCCATCGAATGTGGCGGGAGGACGCAGAAGAGTCCAGTGGTGAGTCAGGTCACGTGAGAAGCACTCAGCCCACAGCAGGAGCTCCGAAGGGGCCGTGAGATAAGTTACAGCAGCCCCCAGAGGCGGGCCTCCCGAGAAAGCTCCGGCGGAAATGCAGCCCTGCCTGGCCTGGGTTCCAGCTGCCTGCGGCCAGTTAGGAAATCAAGCCTCCAGGACTTAATGTAATAAATGCGTGTTCTTTTAAGCCACCAAGATGACGGTAATTTATTACAGCAGCAGGAAGAAACTAATACACAATCTATACCCTTGTAGGGCTTTAAGAGGATTAAGTGAACTGATTTATGGAAAGTGAATGGCGCCTTAGGAAAGACTCAACAGGGTTTGTTCCCGTTAGATTCCGTAAACTTCCAAATTGGAAATTGGCAAGGTTTTCGCCCACCCTTCGGGTGACTTGGCTTTTCTGTGTCCACAGGCCCAAGGGCCTCGCTCCCTGCCCCCACCGACCTGACCCAGCCCTCAAGGGACTGCTGGTTCACCCATTAACTGGGGGGGGTCCAGGCCCCCCAGGAGCAGGTACTTTCATGACAAATACATTGAGTCATTCTACTTAAAACTGTTCTGGGGTTCCAGGTCTCCAAGAGAGCACATCAAGGATTTATAAAACTTTCCAGCACCCAGTCCCTAAAAATTCCGGAAGCCTGGGTTCCTTCACTGTCCCCGGGACCCTCGACTTCGTGCTGGCGACGAAACGCTTCCTGACGTGGGTGCGTCTCTGTGCCTCTCAGCCTTCACATGTGCCGTCTCCTCTGGCAGAACAGACGCCTGGCCCCGGCCTGTGTTTACCTGGTGGATTCCAAGCCCTTCTTGGGACTCAGCTCCATCATAAGAGGAGAAAACCCTAAATTCCTCCTTGGCTCTTCTGCAGCACAAAGAGCTGGCTGCAGTTTCAGCAATTCTCACGCCATTTTACAACTGATGGCCTGGCCGTTTTCTCCAATAATTACACCTAAGTTTCTGTGTTTTATCAGGAACGCGGACCCTTTCAAGGGATCTGAAGGAAACTCCATCTTCAGGAAACGACAAAGTTTTAAGAACCCAGCGTCAAAATGTGAGCACAGCCCCCCGCTATACTGTGATTCACTTATCACGGCGTCACTGTATTGCGGGTTTTTCTAAAGAATCTAACTCTGTATCACGAAACTTTTGCTCCATCAGGGATTTTGCGATCTACGTCCAATTCACTAGTGAGCATCACGCAGGATATTATATATATGTGGTTCAAATTACGCAGGTTTAAGAGTGTAGAAATGTGTTTATAAATGTGTGGGAAAGGTTAATAAGAGCATGGGAAGGGTTTATAGGAGAGTAGGAAGGGTTTATAAAGCCTTAAAATGTATATAAATAATAAATTATAACACCACTACTTCGTGGGGAATCTCTGGAACATAACTCCCACGATAGGTGAGGGATTACTGTATTCTGAGGAAATGGATTCAGTCTAGTTCATCTCTTTGCCTTGATCATGCAAGAGTTGATACTCAATAAATGTTGAATGCATGTATGGA
>RJWH01010570.1:0-16092 GCA_004363575.1 Solenodon paradoxus
TACTCATTTGTCAGATTTCCTCAATGAAACACCCCAGAACACCCTCCCACAATTATCCACACCTTTGCTTTCTATCCAAACCTTTGTATATGCATCTGTCCATGTAAAAAGCATCTCATTTGCACTGCAAATATTTTTTACAATACCATCCCTGTCACTAGATCACAGCCATCTTGAAAGTAGGGATTTTCATATTCATCTCTTACCCACCTGGTCAAAGCCCAATGTCCTGCACAAAATAAAGATGCAAAAGTAACAGCCATTGTGCTGTTCCACCCAAATTCCCTTTAGCTAGCTAGCGTAACTATCTCTCAGTACTGCCTGTTGGCTGCCAATGACTCACAGTTGTCCTCCCCAAAAGTCGGAGGTCCTGCCAAGGAGATATACTCTCCCCATCTTCTTCCCAGGGGCAGCCAGCAGTCAATAACTGTTCTATACCCTCCCTCCCCTATCCTCCACAGCCCAAATTAGCTATGGCTAGACTTTTCTAAGACCATATCCTTAGTCTAGTCGAAAGTTCCTCTTCTTTACTCTCTGGTCCTTGCTCCCTTACAGGTTTCTACTGAGAGCACTCCCCCAATAAGTCATATATGTTCAAATACTGTCTCAGATGTTGCTTCTAGAAACTCCTACTTAAGACAATATATGAATCCTTATTTAAACAGTACATTTTAAGAAGCACTTTAGAATAATATTTTTTGTTCAGAAAAATCATAAATAAGTACGGTTAAATCTTGGAGTAACTTCATGTGCCTCATTTTACATTTGGGGCTAGGATATTACTCCGTGGTTTGTTTTCTAGTCCTCTATTCAGGATACAGACTAGCTCCCACAATGAGTATTCCTTTGTTTTCCCAGAAATGAGAAGTGCTCTGGTCCTCACCTTGTACCTTTGGGGACCAGTAATTTGATGGGCGTTTTCAGATCTTCTTATTCCTGCTATAATCTCAACCCAAATGATTAACAGTATGCTGACTTATTTTAACAGTGCTTTTAAGTACCAAATATATAATACCAGTGTATAAAGTAAACAAATGCCTTCCTAGGGTAAAACTCCCTTTTTAAGGGAGTGCTATCTGGAAGTCAACTCAACTGGGATTACTTGGGACTAGAATCTAAATCTGTGGTTTGATGGCTACTTGAATCCCCATTAATACTCCCCCAGAAGAACAGGCAGGCAAAGAAAAGCGATTAACTCAAACACAGCCCTTTCCCTTTGTTCAATATACCCACAAGACATACTTCTGAAATTCATGGTCAGTACAAGGCGTCTCTCTAATCACTGTTCATTGTGGGGCCATGCAGCAGCTTAAAAATAATCTAAGACTCTAAACATTTTCACACCCTTTGACTCAAGAATTCTACTTTCAACATTCATTTTTTGAAAAATAATCCAAAACATAGAAAACTGTTTATGAACAAAAAATCCATTAAAATCAATTAAAATAATAAAAACTTGCTATCAAACAAAGAATAATTAAAACCTATATTATGGTATTTAATTCGTTTAAAATAGTTACAAAAACATGTTAAACTGTTAACAGGAAAAAATAAAAAATTGGTTTTATAGTCAAGATTACATCTATAAAATAAAATATATAGAAAATAGATGAAAGCCATAAACCAACTTACTAACATTAGTTGCATTAGTAACATTGAAGAGATGGGATTTCTGGGTGATAAAAACAATTTTTCCATATCTTTACAGTACACATATAGGGGCATTTATAATTAGAATAAATACAAAGACTTCAAGGTATTTGTTCTCCACACTACCCATAAATGATGCAGATGACCTGAAAAACTGAAAATATAAAAGCAGCTGTCACAGTCTCAAGGTAGACATTAACCAGAGCTAGAAAAAATCCAGAAAAGCACAGCACAATCAGTGGGATACAGAAGCCTCTGTATCATAAGATACTTCCCCCCAAAGCACAAAACTTTGCAGCTTGGAAAAGACAAGTATCTAAAGCAGTGGTCCCCACCTAAAGACAATTTTGTCCCCCAGGGGACACATGGCAGTATCTGGAGATATTTTTGGTTGTCAAGATTCGAAAGGGGGTGTTACTGGGATCTAGGGGGTAGAGACTAGGAAAACTGCTAAACATCCTATAAAACACAGGATAGTTCCTTATAATGCGGATTTATCTGGCTCAAAATGTCAAAACTAGCAAAGTTGAGAAATCTTGCCCTAAAAGGATAAAGCAGAAGTTGATAAGAATCAAGAAATGTAGAAATGATTGACTTGAGCTTATTCATTCCATTAGTTAAAGTAACAAAGGGGCACTCCTTGAAACCTAAAGGCAATTTTATCAAAAAGAAAGCAGGACTTTGAGCAATGCTTAGGGAACTTGGAGAACTCATCAGCCCAAGAAGTGGAACAGGGTGAACATGTAAACAGGTTCAAGAAGGACTAAGATAAAATCAGGGATGATAAATTCATGATGGTATTTGCAAGTAATCCTTAAGTAAAGAAGCATCTAAAAGTCCAGTTCCCTTAAGCTTTCAGAAAAATATCCTTCAGAGTCATTGACAGAGACAGGCCACAGGTCAGACCAGAGCAGCACACTTCTTATATTCTTGAGTCAATTCTTGCATATGTGTGCAGAAAGGTCCCAAACTAATTCTTAAACAGAAATCATGAATGCTATAAATATTTCTTCAGCTGATTACCTCTGCTATGGGATAAACAATATTAATTCCCTCCATACTGAGTCTGTTTGTGACCAGTGCCTATGCTTTAATTAAGAATTCACCCCTATCTACAAAACATTTAACATATTACTGCTTTGATGCTGTGGAAACAAAATTTCCCTTCATGCCTGTTCACCTTGCACATTTTTCATTTCTACTACATTTCAGCAGTCCAGTGACTAAAGTCATAAATAATTATCTAGAGACTAAGCAAACAAAAAATGACCAGGAGAAAAAGAATTCTATATATTTTACTGCTTCTCTTTACCCTCAACAAATCTTTGTCTTAAAAGATAACAGAAGTTGTAGTAGACACTTTCTTCCTATAATTTCTGAAGAGATTTTTCATCTCAGTCATTTCAAAGTTTGTTTTTAAAAATTAAGATACATCATGAATCCCTTGAGTCAATTCTTTTCCAAAGCCCTCAAAAATCATTAAAGAAAAAAAAAGAAAACATGAATTTATCTAGATAGTAGATAGGTTCCTGTCACTCAGACAAGTCTTTCTATGTTAACAAGTTATCCCTGCTGCCAAGAAGAAGGCTTACCCCTCCTTAGTATACAGCTTTAACAAATTATTTGGGAATTTCAAACCTCCTGAGTAGATACAGTCTTGTATGGGAAGGCCAGGTTGGGAAGCGAATTTAAGTAAGAATTCAGCAAACTTTTTCTGTAAAGGACCAGATAGCAAATAAAAATCTGGCTCTGCGGGTCATAAAGTATCTGTTTCAACTACGCAAATCTGCTATTAGAGCATTAAAGCAGCCATAGAGAGCACATTAACATAGGAGCATACCTTTGTTCTAATAATACTTTATTATAATGAAATTTGAATTTTATACAATCTTCACATTATGAAATATTATTCCTCATTTTTAAACCATTAAAAATATAAAAACCATTCTTAGCTTGAGGACATCAGTGGCAGAAAATTGCTTGTCAACCTCTGGTCTAAACAAGATACCTTTCTTTTAATGAAAGAATGAATATTGAAAATTGGACTCCTATAATGAATTATCACTCTAACACTATCCCTTCCTTCCCAATCTCTGAGCCCATTATTTTGCTGATATTGATTTAATTCCTCTCTTCGCAGGAAGGTTTCAGCCTGGGTGGCCTATTCTGTGATATCACCTGGAGATTTTAATGGTCCTAACTTTCTAAAATAAAATCTCTCTAAAGCCTTTAAAGGAAAAGACCCCAATTTCAATAACTTTTTAAAAATTAGCAATTCATTCTCTTTAATTTATGTACATGTAATTCAACAAGTTCAACTACCCAGATAAATAAGTTGGCTTAATATCCTAAGAGTAAAAAGAAATGCATTAAAAAAGTAAATCCTTTTAAGATAAAATATCATTAGTAAATAAGATCTCTTCAGAATAAAGTAAATCAACAATAGTTTTTACTATGAAATACATAGTTCTTTCTCCAATAGAAACAATTTTTAAAATGATTTCCAATGTCTTATTTGCTGCTGTGAGCTGCTTCCACACTGAAATTTTTACTCACTTGTACTACCAAATACCTCTACAATAATATCTTCCTGATGTAATCATAAGAATTCAGTATGAAGACAACCTTTATCCTAAGTTTTAGTAACAATAACAGGCTTGTAAGTCTCCCATATAAAGTCAAACAAACAAACAATTCCAAACTTACAGAGAAAGCTCAAATCCACCGTACACCAACTGGTAAAACCATGCTAATAGAGGACAGGCACTGCACTGGTCACCAGAACTAAGAAACCAAGTCCTTGAGCTCCCTCAAAGCCAGGGTCATAGGACCAAGTGCACTAGACACATTGTTACTATAGCTGGGGTGATCACAGCCTAAAATTGGTAACCAATGATGTGTGACAAACCAATCAGAGGGGGGTTTCAGAGTTAATCCCCAAATCAAAGTGGTGTGGGTGTGGAGGAGGGTTGCTGTTAGCCTCTGGTGAGAGCAATGTCCACTGCAAAGGAGCAGTCAGAAATGGAAGTTAACATACAAGGGAAAGAGTCAGTGGTTAGTTTGAGAGCTATAAAAATGAAGGAACATTAAATGGTTACAAACTTTCCTCAATAAAAAAGGAAAAGAAAAAGGACAGGGCCATATATGCCGACACAGGTTTTAAACCCGGAGAAAATGAATCTTGCCTCTGCAGCAGAGGTTCTCAATTCCCATTACACATCTAGAGAGCTTGAAAAAATCTCAGTGCCCAAACTGTACCCATTACCAATTAAGCCAGAATCTAAGAACCAGCTTTTGGATTCATTACTTTTCTCTATTATTTTGTTTTCAATTACATTGACTTTATTTCCTTCTTGTAGCTTGCTCTGAGTTTATTGTGCCCTTTCCCCCCATTTTCTTGAGGTGAAAACAGGTTATTCATTTGAGACCTTTCATCTATTCCTCATATAATCATTTAGTGCTGTAAATTTCCCACCTAGCACTGATTTAGCTATATCCCACAAGTTTTTTTTTTTTTTTTTTTTTAAAGGAAAGGTACAGGTAGGAATGAAAGTGAGTAGGCAGACAGGCAGGCAGGCAGGCGGGCAGGAAGAAAGAGGAGGAAAAGGTGTTCTATTTAATTGCTCATCTTGCTTGTTGCCCCAGCCCTGGGTTGTGAACCCAGATCCTCACTAGGCCACCAGGATGTGCCACTCAAACACATTTTTATATGCTATATTTTAATTTTCATTCAGGTCAATTTTTAAAATATTTACCTTTAGACTTCCTCCTTGACCCATGGATTAATGAGAAGCATGTTGTTTAGTTTCCAAAGTGTTTGGAGACTTTCCTATAGTCTTTCTGATTTTGATTTCCAGTTTGATTTCATTATGGTCCGAGAATATGCTCTATTATTTCAGTTCTTTCATATTTTACATTTGCTCATTAACATGGCAATCCATTCCAAATTTTAGACAGATATAAATGTAAAACTAATGATCAGAGGTATAGTCTATCTTGGTGAATGCTATATATGCACTTGAAAGTATATTATGCTGTTGGAAGATTCTGTCAATTAAATATGATTGGTTGGTAGCATTATTTCTATAACTTTGCTGCTGATTTTATCTACTAAGTTGCTAACTAAAATTATGGATTTGTCTATTTCTCAATTCAGTCATGAGTTCTGCTCCATGTACCCTTTTTTTTTTTAAAGAGAAGTACAGGCAGGAATGAAGGTGAGTAGGTAAGCAAGTAGGAAGAGAGAGGAAGGAGAAGCACTTTATTGAGTTGTTCATCTTGGTTGTCCCCCCCCACTGCCCCCGCCACCAGGATGAGAGCCCAGGTCCTTGGTATGTATGTGGCCTACAATGGCCAAAGAGAGTGGACCAAACCATTACTCCACCAGTGTGCTCCAACTTCATGTACTTTGAATCTCTGTTATTTGGTGAATATACATTTAAGATTTTTATATCTTCTGGGTAGACTGCCCTTCAAATAATGTTATACTCTTTTCTGTCCCCGATTAATTTTTTGTTGTGCTGTTTAATTTATCTGATATTAGCATAGCCATTGAAGCTTTCTCATGACTGGTGTTTGCATGATATAATCTTTTTCCATTCATTTACTTTTAAACTAACTATATCATTATATACCATCTCGACTGAAACAGGAAGTTTGCTCTCTACTATTTTTTTGAGTTGCTCCTCTCTAAATTTAAACATATTATCTCAGCAATTTCTTACTTAAAAAAAAATCTCATATTAAAATGTAACTGTTAAAAAGCAAACATATAATAAAAGGGCATTCTATTCATGTCCCTAACATTAAATCAAGAAAGGAAAAGAACCTATGATTTGTGAGATTTTTCACTTGCTGCTTTCTCACAGAGCAAGGAAACAGACCAATGGGTAAAATTTACAGGCCTGGGAGTAATTGGTAGACTAACCCTCTAACTGTGAGCCATAAGAAGGAAATTCAGTTGGCAACAAGGATGCATCTATTTTTCTTTAAAACTTCAATATTTATTACACCTAGCACTACTATTTTTTCTTTGACGGTGGGGAACTGCTTTCCTAGTACTTGCATTTTCCAGTTTCCCTGTCTGGATTGTAGTCATTTTACTACTCACTAGCATTTTCAAAAGATAATTTAAAATGAATATGATGAGAAAGAATAAAACTCTAATTCACTTGTCAGTTCTGCCAAAGAAATGATGAGAGAGTTGGAAAGTACTGACTAAAATGTGACTTTCTGAAAATTAGCTGCATTCAATCATTTATGCTGTCATGCTTCAGTACCTCAGGAAGCCAGATTTGGACACAGATAAGTAGTCATTTGAGACAAAACAGCAAAAGGTTACCCCTCAATTGTTTTAAATGCTGACTGAAAGGAATCACTTAAAGATCTAAAATGAGGACTAGAGATCTCCTTCTGGCCCTAAAAAGGCAAACTTTCATGTAAACTACTAAAAGCATCCATACAGAAATACGATTCAGAAAAAGGAACCAGATTTTTCTTCTGTAGTCATTTCTCCTATCATCTCAGTGCTATTTTAATTATTACAACTAATAGTGTTTTATAAAAGTGATGGACAGATTTTAAAAAACTCAAAAAATTGAAATATTCATTGTTGCTGTATGTGGAAAGTGGCTAACTTGTCAAAAATACCTGTGAACCCACAGTGAAGAAACTTTTTAGGACACTATAAACTGCAATACTTATCTGAGAATCTGCAGTTTAATTTTGTCTTTCAAGATCAAAGGCACATAAATTAACTCGGCCCATTGATCTGATGAATCTATGGAGAGCTGCCAGGCAAGGTAGGTCCACAGAATAGCTCACTAGTCTATAATGTTTAAAACAACTTTTTTTGTGTGTGTGGGGTCCTTGTGACTCAGGCAACTGAGATGGGGGCATGTAGACCATGTAAGGCACAAGGACAAGGGAACCTGGAAACCAGGGCTAGGGTGAAAAACCAATGTAAGTAAGTATAATTCTTGTTCCCTTCCTTAAATGCTTTTTTCTCCCTTGCTTCCTACCTCTCTTAAACAAAAAAAACTTTGGGCAAACTGTTGAAAACTGAACAGAGGTTGAAACACCCAAAGATATCTATCAATATATCTTTTTATATAGTTGAGCAGAAAACAGAACCTCTGCTTGACCACTCCAGTGGCAGGGAACACACTAACATAGCAGCCCATTCCACATTTTATACAGATATAAATGCAAAGCTAATTTCCTATGATAGAAAAAAAATCTGCCTTTTAACTTAATTTGACCTTTATAATCGATTTGCATATAACAGGTTCAAATCTCTACCTATCTTTATCCTCAAACTACCTCTTGACTCTACATCATTTTTCTCTAATACCCAATTTCTTTTTTCCCCCTTTTCTTGCAAAGGCCTCAAAGAGTAGTCTATGGTCTGTCTTCCCTTTCTTGCTCTCAATTACTCCTCAGCTGGCTTCTCCCACCTTAGAATTCTTGAAAAAGTTACCATTCTATGCATACTTCCTGACCCTTATCTCTTAAGTACCTGTATGCTGCATTTGACATGTTCATAACTCACTGTCTCCCTACCATCCCTCTTGCCTTGGTTTCCAAAGGATTTCTCTGAGTTCCTTATGTTACATCCTAATATTTTCTTTCTCTAACTATTTTATAAGTGATGATGTTTCCTTGAAGTGCCCTATACTATACACATGCTTATGACTCCTGTAATAGTGAGAAAAGATGGAAAGGAGAGAATGAAGGAGGAAAGGAAAGAAAAAGGAAAAGGGAAAAACCCCAAACCTCAGTCAACCAAAGATAGTAACTTAGCAGACGACATCTTCTCTTCTCCATGACTCTTCATCCCTTCTAGTGTGGTCTTACTTGATACTTTCCTCTACAAACTCACGAAATCTAAAAAATCTCTTAATTTACCCTGAAACATCCAATTACTCATCAAGTCCTGCCAATTTAAGCTCCAAAACAATCTCTGAAATCAATATTCCTCTTCCATTTTAGCCTTCATTTTCCTAGTCTGGAACCTAACCAACTCCTGAAACCAAGACAGAGACAGCAATTTGTTTTAGGACTCCTGCTCTTGTTGCCCTCGAATTCATCCTCCACCAAACTGCCAGATACTTATCTAAAACACAAAATGGACCATGTCCCTTTGCTGCTGAGATACTGCAATGACTTTTCTTTGCTTCTAGATCTTTATTAAGGCCCTTATCAAGGCCAACAAGGCCAACAACCGAGCTACACCTACTTCTGCAGCTTTATCCTTCTTCACACTGCCCTGGTTTTATGCTGTAACTATGCTGAACTTGTGTCGTTCCCACCCCCATGCTTTATATAATCACACCATCTCTTCTACCTGGAAGGCCCTCTTCTCACTTCCTCACTTTGAAAACACATGCACTCATGCTTATAAGGCTCAGCAATATGTCACCTTCTCCTAGAAAGCCTCTCTTGTCTGACTCACCCACACCCTGACAATTCCAACAGCAGTATGCTCTCAGAGTGGCCTGTGTATAATATCATAACTAACAAACTATTTTATAACCATATATTTTGGTTATATATTGATATATATTATAAAATTATATATTATAAAATTATATAATATATATAATATATATTATAATATATAATATATAATATAATATAATATATTATAAAATTATATATTAAAAATATATATTATAAAACCTCCACCTAGAATGAGTTCCTACCAGGTATAAGATAGATTTAAAATTTTTATAATGAATGTTATTTTTCTGTTATCTCTTTGAAAATCTTAAATTTTAAAGTTATTCTAAAATGATTCTAATTGGGAGTGAATGTATTGCTTGTTGCTAATTTTGACAAATGCCCTCACTTTGAAATGTTAGCATGCAGGCTAAAGTTGAAGGAACTTCATTTCCTTCCTTCTTCAGTCATCTTCTCTGTTGAGAGTAGTTTCTTTCCCAGGATTCTCAGTCCCATTCCACCAACAGGGAGAAAAGTACGGATTTAGCCAATATAATATAAGCCAGTAATACATTTGTCTCTGGTTTTGAGACTCTACATGCTCCCCTGCCTGTCACTCTGAATATAAATAACATAATTTTCTCTCTCTTCATGGTCAATCCTTGACTTCACAATCAGGGATCATTTCCTCCATTGAGTGTTTTGATCCCCATTATCTACATAAATACAATTTCCAGCCATCTCTTTTTCTGGACCTAGAGCCCAGCACGTTAGTAACTAGAGGACCATGACTAACAATCTCTATTGTTTGATATGCTTCTGGTCTAGAGTTTTATCTTTTCTTGATCACAGACATGTCTAATTTTTTTTTTACTTCACCTGTTATTGCTTTAACAAGAAGATAGGCGCTTAAAGTATGAATCAGAGTTGTGTGACCAGTATTGAATCTTTAGAAGTACTATATAATCTTCTAGATCAGGGTCAGCAAACTATAGCCCCTAGGTTAGATCTAGCTGACAGGTTGTTTGTGGCATAGCGCATGAGCTAAGAATGGCTTTTAAGTGGTTGAAAAATATCAAAAGAAGAAAAATACTTCATGGCATATAAAATGATGTAAAATTGTTATTTCCATGTCCATGAAAATGTTTTCTTGGAATACAGCCATACACATTCATTTATGCTGTTCTAGTTATCAACTGCTATGTAACAAACCATCGCAAAACATAGTGGCATAACTACCATTTTATCATCTCATGAATTCGATGGGTCAAGAGTTCAGGTAAGGCACAGCAGGAATGTTTTTTTTTCCCCCTACTCCAAGGTATTTGGGACCTTAGCTGTAAAAATTCAAAACACCTGAAACCACCTGGAGACATCTTCATTCATCTGGTACTTTTGACAAGGATGACTGGGGCTTAGCAGAGACCATCTCCAGAACATCCACACGAGGACTCTCTAATGGCCCCATCAGACTTCTTACTTGGCAGGTCAGAGGTCCCAAAACATTCTAATGAACAAGGTAGAAGCTGCACTGCATTTTATGACTTAGCCTCAGAAGTCACTGACTTCTGTATTTGTTGAAGCAATTACAAATTTACCCAGATTTAACTGGAGGGGCCCTGCCTCCCGATGAGAGTAGTGTCAAAAATCTGCAACTAAGTTTTAAAACTCTATTTAAGGTCTTTATATCATTTAATAGCAAGGAGCCAGAATTACTGACGTTTGACTTAAAATGTGAGGCACATTCAGGTATCAGAGCACAAAAATTCTGCTGATCTGTAGTTGACCATAGGTGTAAGGGAGACCAGGTAAGAACAGAGAACTGCTCAGCTGAACCCAGCCCAAATAGCCTGATACACAGAATAATAAACCAAATAATTACTATTTTGAGCCACTAACTTCTGAGGTGGCTAGGTAATAGTTAGCTGATAAAAGCTAGCTGATAAAAATCAGAAAGCAATTTTTAATGATTAACTGCAGAATGGAAATTTCACCATACACCTCGGTCCTACTAAACTGAATCATTTTAGATATTGAATAATTCTCTAAAGTAGGCACTCCTGCTGGGTCCCACTGAGTCCAGTACTCAAGCTAGTGACACGACCACAGAGAGGTCGAATAACTGATCCAAAAGAAGAAATCTGTAAAAGCATAGGCAAATGTCACTCATCCTAGCTGATGCCAAGGTAGCCATAAGGTACCTCCTCAGACCAGAGGTGAGTGGCATCTGCACTTAGCAGTTAATCAGTTAACCAGAATGTCAGATTAACACATTCTATACCCCCAATACCCCATTTAAAGAGAACTTAGTATTGCTATGAGAATCCCTATTCTTTTTAGTTACGAACTCCAGTCTCTTAATTTGTACCAGTGTGACCCTTCAATGCACTCCAACAGAGGCAGGACAGATACCAATGCAAACAATTAATTATAGGCACGCCCTAGTGGAAGAGCAGTCAGGTTAATCACCTCCGAAGGAGCAAGTCACATACCCCTGGGTTCAAGTCCCAGGTCCAGGGGGAAACAACCAGTGTGAATAAGTAAAATAAAAATAAAGATGCTTCTTTCTCCTTTCTCTTCCTGCCTGCCTGCCTACTTGCCTCCTGCTGCATTTTTCCTTAAAAAAGATAAATTATACCCATGTAACTCTGAAATAATTTAAAAAATATGCCAGAGTTCATATATCCAATTATAGGCTGACTTCCAATAGACCCTCTGAAACAGCATAAGTTTGTTCCAACAATACGTCCTCAAAATACTTAGGAAATTTTTGCTTAGATGTGATTTCCATTCCTTTGGTATGACATATTACATTTCTTTGAATAAGGTCAACAGACGCTGTTCTTTTTCCTTTGAGAGTGAATTTAATTTTTGGAAACAATCAATGTCCATTCAAGTAATGACACAACTGAAATGTGTAAACCCTCAAATTTAGTCAATAAGAAGATGGGAAAATAAATTGCAATGCTGACGTATAATTCCATTTCTACTATTGCTAGTGGGCAGGTTAAAACTCTAAAAGCACAACAACTTTCAATAGCTCCTTACTGCTCACAGCATGAAACTCAAACTCCTAAGCCTACCCACAATGAAGCCATAACTCACCTTTCCAGTCAGATTTTCCTTCCATAAGCTTCTTTTCTAGGAAGTTAAGACCTTCATTGCTGCCCACTCACATGTCCTGATGTTTTCTTGTATGCATTCATCTATTCACACTCCTCTACTGGACCACCCTCTATGTCAATGTCATCTGTCTCTGTACCAGATACAGTGCCCTACACTGTATATGACTCAAGTAAATGCTTACTGAATGAATGAATGATCAATTCCTTGGGTGGTTTATAATCTGAAGGTGAGTTCCAAAATTATTCTGAGCAAGAGAATGAGCAGTTAGCTTCCAACACGCATTTCAGGATGAAGTTAAGAAAAGCTTGGAATAACAAGTGCTTTGTAGTTATGACTAAAGAATTTGTTCAGATTTCTGAGCCAGAAACTAACAAAATTCCAGGACACTTCGGTCTATCTACACCATAAATCACAATGGGAATTTTATTTAAGACAGAAAGTCTTGGGGTTTTGGATTTCTTTGGTATTCTCTCTCGAAAACATCCAAGTTAAAAACAAACACTACTCTGGGATATTTACCCAGCAGTGAGATTACTAGATCATATGGTGGTTAATATTTAAAAATTTTTTTGAGAATTCCCATATGGTTTCTATAGTGGCTACAATATTTTACATTCTTACCAACTGTGTACAAGAGTTGTATTTTCTCCACACCCTCACCAACCAGTTATCTCAAAAAAAAAAAGTCATCCTAACAGATGTGAGATGATACCTCATAGGGGTTTTGGTTTGTATTTCCCCGATGATTAGTGATGCTGAGTACCTTTTCACATACCTGTTGATCATATATATCCAAAAGAACTGAAAGCAGGATCTTGTATACATGTATGTATATATATAATGTATACATATCTGTATATTTATATGTATATACATACACACACATATATCTGCATACCCATGTTCACTGCAGCATTATTCGCAACAGTTAAGATGTAGAAACGACCCTCATGCCTATTCACAGACGAAAGGATAAAGAAAATATGGTATGTGCATACAGTAGATTAGTCTTAAGAAAGGAATTCTGCCATTTGCAACAAAATGGATGAACCTAGAGGACATTATGCTAAGTGAAGTAAGCCAGTTACAGAAAGACAATTACTACATGATTTCACTTCTATAAAGTATCTAAGACAGTTAAACTCAGAAGCTGGGAGTAGAATGGTGGCTGTCTAGGGTGTGTGTGTGTGGGGCCAAGGAGTAATGGGAAGTTGTTAAATGAGTATAAAGTTTCAGTGATGCAAGGTGATGAAGTTCTAGAGATCTGTTGTACAACGTAGTGCCTACTAACAACACTGCGATGTGCACTTAAACATTTAAGAAGCTAGATCTCATGTTAAGTGTTCTTATCACAAAATAAAGAACCACAAATAAACTTTTGCAGGTAATGGATATATCCATTACCTTGATTGTGATGATGGTTTAATGGGTGTGTATATATATCTATATATCTATATCTATCTATATATATATATATATGTCCAAATTCATCAAAAGATACACACCAAATATGTAGTTTCTATATATGAACTATACATTAATAGAGCTACTTAAAAATGTTTGTTTCCTAAGCGAAGGACATGTAACAAGTTATAAAGAATAAAGATGCTTTAATTTATGGGATCCTTTGTCCTCTGATGATGCTAAGTCCAATGCTATAGTAAGCTGCGAATAATTTCAAAGCATTTATGTGGTGAAATTCATTTATATTAGCTTGAACCATATGAAATTGTTACTGATGTAGGTCAAAATATGAGTATTAAATATTTCATATGGTTTAACCTAAAATTGCAGGATTTTGCTCACAAAAATAAGTTAAAAAAGCTCCTTTGCTTTTCTCTCATTTTTGTCTCTGAAGCCCTCACACACTATGAAGGACCTTAATTCCTTTGAACTTTTAGGATCTATAATAAACAAAGAGAAAAATACATGAAGCTTTGTTATACTTTATTTTTAGTGCAAAGCACCTAGCTTCCTTTACCATACTCAAAGCTATTGGCTTGTGAGTCCCCAGTGGAAAATTAGGTCTCTTCACCTAGGTCTCAAGTTTCTAGGTCAGATCTTAATACCTTCTTCCCATGTTTCATTTACACACTGCAAATAGGCTATCACAAGCAGAATGCAAGAAAATTATTTAATGCAAGAGGAGGTTGTTGACTAAAAGGTATGTGATCATTACTATCAGCATGTGCTTGGGGGTTGAGGGGACTTGATTTTATTCTAACATCTGCATCTCTTGCCCCAGAGTTACAGTCAGGCAGCTCTTAAACTATTATCTCTGCATCTCTTGTCTGTGTCCATCAGAGTAGGAGAAGCCTCATGGGCAGGATTTCTAGCTCTGTGTTTGATTGGAGTGGCATTCCCTTTCATCTTTCTGGGCATCTTCAACAAGACCTTGTAAGGAGGCGCAGGTGCTGTGACTAACTGGCACATTCCCAGGTCACAGTCAACACCATGTGCTCACAACAGAGGTTCAATTTTAATCCTCCTGAGACACCATTTCAGGAATTGGCCAATACACAGACATCTAATCAAGGTAATGCTTTTGTGTGCTTGTGTGGGTCTTGAAATAGTGTACTTTCTGCATTAATATTTTTAGAACTTTCTGCATAGAAATTTTTAGAATTACCCAAGGCAAGAATAAATGCAATCTTTTTTATGGTAAATGTTTCATGAGAAACACTGCATATATAACTTCAGCTTCAATGGTCAGGAGATCCTGTGCTTTCAAGTTTACTGTTAGAAATGCAAAACAGGGACAGTAAAACTCCATCATCCTGCCTCTGTTCCCTCAGTACAGGATGTTTTCCTTTTTCAGAGATTTACTTTATAAGATCTTTCACCTAGTGTGTAATAACTGATTTTCTCTATTTTCCCAAGAAGATTATTGCATGGTTTAATTAAGTTTTCCCTTAGGAAACATGACTCCTGGCATGCAAAGAAAGAGAAAACAGTGGTAACAGACTGTGGAAACAAGCATATTTCATTTTACCAATGGAAACACTATAAAAATTAAAAATGCCAAAACTACCCCTTAGCTATTAAAATGCAGGGATTTGAAATATTAGCAATTCTGGGCACATCCTTGTGGCTCAGGTGGATGAAATATCAGCAGTTCACTGGAGACCGGTATTTTCCTGGGTTCTGAATTCAGAACCCCATATTTCTACTTAGCCAGTTGGCAGTATCACAAACTACCTAAACACAAATTCAGAGGGTTTCACTGTAGATGGTCTAAGTGATACCTGTTTTTAAATGACCTGTCTCAGAAGGAACACCAGAAGGACGAGAGTCTCACAAGTACACTCTTAGAGGACCTACAGAATAGCTCAATAAAGATTTGCTAAAGAAACGAGCTGGAATTTGGGAAACATAAGCATTAGATCAAATTTCTAGTTCATTACTATACTATTTTTATTAAAGTGGCTTTAATAAGTAGCTCCTCACAAATTTTCCTGATGATTGTTGGGCATTTATTCTTTCCAATATATAAATTTGATCATGATAGTTTTTTTTTTCAAAGGGAGGGAGGGAGGGAAGGAAGGATCTTTATTTATATTTTTTGGTTTTCCACCATAGCTCCAGGTTGCGAACCTGATTCCTTAGGCTTTACATGGTCTTCACACCAGCCTCTAGCTGTCTGAGCCACAGGGTGCACCCTGCGATTATAATATTCTTTAGTATAACCTTCCATTGCTCCCCAGTGCTCAGACTTCCTTGTAGGCCCCTTGCAGGACTGTAGTTGAGTAGAGAGTGCACATTCAGGGCTAAGGCTGACTGCTAGAAAGAAGAGTCAGTCACCACCAGAGAGTCCCTTTCTCTACCCCGTTTTCCTCACCAGGCTCCCTCTCTCTTTTCAGTAAATGTTGAACGAAT
>RJWH01010571.1:0-16081 GCA_004363575.1 Solenodon paradoxus
CCAATTTGTGGGGAGATGCCAGGAGTTCTGCTAAATATAATATGTGTGACTATGTGTGAGCACACATATGTGCATGCATACACACAAATAATTATCCAGATTATAATTCCAATAGCTCTGAGGTTAACAAACTCTTCTAATTTTTGCAGTTAGTATTATTTTACTACTTCAGGAAAAATTGTCAAATCATCTCATAAATGAATATGAAATTCTAAACTATTCAGTGTCCTAGGAATGAAAGTCCCATACTGCCTAATGAATAGAGGGTGATTTCTTTATATACCACATATGAGTGAAATCATGTGATTTTTGTCTTTCCTCTTCAATTTATCTCAGCACAATTTCCTCTAGGTCTATCCGTGTTGTTGTAAATTGCAGTATTTCATCATTTTAATGGCTGGACTATGGCAGCAACACCAAGTATTTTATTATAAGTATGTTTCTATATGTGACATCATTTACATAGAAAAATCAAGCATATGAACCCAATCAAACATATTTTTAGTCTAGAAGATAAAACCACTGGTTACCAGAAGGGAAGGAGGTAAGTTTTATTGTGAAGGATAGAACTGGACTGTTGGTGATAAACTTGATGTATTATATACAGTAGTTCATTTAGACAATTCACCCCTTAAATCCATATAATATTATGATGCAATATTTCTTCAGTTAGGAAAAAACCCAGAATATAGAGTGAGAGAAGGCTTCTGTGAAGATAGGATTATTAAAGGAAGGTTTAAGGGGGAGTCATATATAAGCAGACAAAGAAGAGGCAGGAAGAATAATCCAAGCAAAGGAAACATATATAGGTGCCTAAGACAAGAAGCAGAATGGAACCTTGTAGGGAAAGAAGGAAGACTGCTAAACTGGCAAGCAGAGAGGAAGGGCGAGTGAAGGACAAAATTGGTTTATCAGGTCAGGGCTAGGACCAACAGGGAATTGGGGACCATTTCAGGAGTTCAGTTTTTTTGAGCACACACATAGCAATCTAAGCCAAGTGCATACTTAACATAGAAGGTGAGTCAGAATACAGCCCAACCTTGCAACTGTTAGGATGGTGGCTCTTAGGACAAATGAGGATGAATAGGTCATAGAATAGTTTTTCTTTCACTCCTACCTAGGAGGTAATATGGCAGAGTGATTAAGAGTAGCCAGTTTCTGCAGTCAAATTTCCTGGACATAAATTAATTATCTATGTGAGTGTGAGATAGGTAAACTCTGAGCCTGTTACCCATCTAAAAAATAGGGATAATAATGTTATAGTCCTCACAGTGTTATGAGGAAAATAAGGTAAGTTAAAAACAAAGAGTTTAAGACAGAGCTTGGCATATAGCAAACAATTAAAAAGAATTATTATTACTGATGCTATTCTAGAGGTCAAGTCAGCATTTTATCACCAATGACTGTTTTTGTAAATACATTTTTATTGGATCATAGCCATACCCATTTTTTATGTACATATCTATGGTTGTTTTCACATAACAGTAGTTGAGTAGTTGAGAAAAGTACTTAATTACATGGTCTACGAAGTTGGAAATATTTATTTACAACTCAGTTATTTACAACTGAGAAGCTGCCATCTTGGACTTTGTCAGCTAGAGATTGGCCTGGGTGCCACCCACCTCCCCATGTAGTTGAAGGAAGGACCTGCCCCCCGGTCGAATTCACCAGAACAGAGGACACCACCTTGACCCCTATGCAAGTTTGCACAGTGAAGAACTGAAAAAATATGTATCTATAACTATGGAAGAAGGGTGCTAACAGTCATATTCCAGGCCCTAGTCTTTGGTCCAGGATCTCTACATTGTCTGAGGAACAGAATGGGGTGGGAAAGTAGGAAGGGCTTGGTACAGACACAGGAGTCTGGTTCCTAGAGGGTTAAATCCTCATGTGCAAAGAAATCCAGATATCCAAAATCCATCTGGATTATGGCCGCAACAGCAAGAAGACTGACAAAATGAAGGCATGATTTAGCTTCAGCCAGAGATTTTTACGTGCTTTCGAGAATATCTCCAAGAATAACTGGCTTGTAGCCCAACACTTGGAGAATATTTATGGAGATTTTTTTACCTGGGTTGGGGTACACACATGCACCTCTGTGTGTGTGTGTGTACATGCAATCATGCACACATACATACTCAGAAAGCGGTACAGGTTCTAATATCTCTTTTGAACTGTTATAAAGATGGTGGTGTTCAAATTTTCTCATTTCTGCTGGAGAACCACATATATTGCTCTGTGCAGAGAAACTCATTTGAACTAGTCAAATAGAGGAAAATGAATCCCCCTGATCCTGCTTCCCTGTTGTGCCTAGCGACAGTAATTTGTATGGAGGTTTATGCCACATGTTGCTTAGAAATGCCACTGCAGTTTACCTTTCCAGAACTTAGGAAGCCCTAGTAACAGATTTCTTCAGACCTGAAGATGCTGGTGATTAATTTTCTGAACTTAGTCATTTTCACCCTTTCACTCTGGTAAACAATTAAAAGCTTTTGTTCAGATGATGGCTCTCTAGACCCAGTCATGTGTGTTTGGTTCAAGTGCAACTAATCAATGATGCTGAGATGCTTATCCAACAGTTCTCTAGGCATGTAGGAAGATAAACTATGTAATACGCCACCTCTATTTAAGATATGCACAGCATAGTTGGAGATGAATTAGCACTTAGAATATAAGCAGAGAACCGTTGGATGCAAATCAGAATGATACTGAATATAAAGGCAGTATGCATTTAAAGAAATAAATCAGACAATATAAGCTTTGTAATGTTTGCGGAGGCCTTTTAAACAGCAAAAATTTATGGAGAAAAGGCAGCTTGGGGAATAGGATATACATAGAGCTTGGTAAGTGATAGGGGACATATCGGTTATTATAGTCATAAATCCAAATCCAGGAAATTTTTCCTCCAACTGGAGGTGTTTAAATAGTGATTTTATAAAAAAAAATTCCTTAAATGGCAAAGATTTGTATGGCTTTCATCCACTACAGGTTTAATCATATATAACTCTTTTGGGCAGCTGATTGACCCATTTTGTTTTGGGTTTTGGTGCTGGAATTTCCTTATATTGTAGTTCTTACACTTTTTTTTTCTATTTAGGTGGTTTTGAAAGTAGAACTCTAGCACAGGTTAGGGTTTTTGCCTAAAAATTCTATGTTGATGACAAAACCAAGGGGTTCGATTCAGTCAAGTTACCGGTGGTGTTTGGGACAACCTGTTAAGAAACAAAGGCCAAGTAAAGCCTTAGTTCATCTATGAGCGAGGCTGCCTCATGACCTAGTATATTAAAGGCCTTATTTATTCCACTAGATACCCATAACTGGACAAACTGGAATTCATGATGCCTTTCAGATAAAAGACGCTCTGTATTACTTATTCTCCTTCATGTACTAAGTTCCCCAAAGATTCTTGAGGTGACCACTACTCTTCAATCTAGAATCAAACCAGTAGAGACAAATTTCTCATTGCAGTCTTATATTAGTAATCTCAAAGCAAGAACTAAATTTTATGTACTATTATGGATAAAATAATTATAAAATTATATTAAAAATAAAGAAACCTCTAAAATGTATTCTTAAAAGAGTGACAAAACTTTGTTCTATTATTTTCATTACTTAAACTAGTGCATTTCTCTGCACAAATTACTGTCTTTTGATAGGAAGTAATTAAACATGGATTCAAGGGAAAATTAATAAACTTAACTAAAATTTTCTCAGAGCCAAAAAACGCTGATTTAAAAAAATGCAGCACATATGAATGTACTGAAGTTTATTTCTTAAAGTAATTGAAAGAGCTTTTATAAAACAATAAGGAAAGAGGAGTAGAAATAAAGGAAAATAACAAATTAGGATATACATAGAGCTTGACAAAACAAAAACAAAAATACAAATAGCATAGGATACAGCTACAAAGAGCTACTCTAATAACATTCAATTTTAAAACAATTGAAATGCCATTTTCACTTTCATATTGGCAAAAATATTGGCAATATAGATCATTAGTGAAAATGTGGGGAAACCAAAAATTTCAAACAATGCTAATAAGAATTACATTCCTACAATCTCTTTGAAGCACAATTTAGGCACATATTTCAAAATACTATCTTCAGAGACTTTTTAACCTAGTTATTCCTTTTATAGGACTCTATTTAAGAATATGTTCAAAACACATGTGAGAGATGTGTCCATTGTTATTAATAACAAGTGTCCAGAGATATTCTAAAATGACCATTAGTAAGAAACTGATTGAATAGACTAGGCACATTTATGTGAGATTACCTTGATTCCATTTTCTTAAATGAAGCACCTCCTTAGGTACTGATAAACTGATATAGACTCTTTCTTAGATACATTATTAAGAAAAAAAAAAGGATTCTCTAGAGCAGGGAAACAGTGAGCAGTAATCTGCACAGAAATTTTCAGAAATATACATGAGAACTTTCAAATAGTTGTCCCCTCTGGGACAATATGGGATGAGAAATAATTATTTTCACTGCGTATCTGCTCTGCTATTTTGCATGTACATTTCCTACTTTACTTATAATACTGAAATCTAGTTAAGGTTCAATAAAGTATCCCATGAAAGCATGGCTAGTCAGTTCTGTAGGTCTTTTAAGGTAATATCCCCCCTGCCCCAAGGAACGTTGGAAAAAAAAATTTAGCTTAATTATATAAAAAAGAAATTACAGGAGTGTCCTGGTGGAGTAGCACTTAGATCAGCCACCTCTGAAGGACTGTAGTCCTGCACATCCCGAGGACCAGGGTTCACATTACAGCTTGGGGACTGGGGGCGACAACCAATGTGAAAGTCTGGACAAAAATAAATGGAATAATTCTGCTGCCCTTTTCTTGTCTGTCTGCCTTCTTGCCTTCATTCCGACCTGCACCTTTCCTTTAAAAAAAAAAAAAGGAAATTACAGGAAAAACGAATACGAAAAAAGTATCCAAGACGTGTACCACGTTCAAATTCAGACATAGTGTTTAAAAAATATTTTCAGACAGGCAGTGTTTACCAGTGTCATTAGATCATTCACTTTTCCTGTGATTTGTGGCAACTTTTCATAATTATTGTTAAAGGATTAGTTGAAATAATTAGTTGAAATAAAAATTCCAGACTGTAAGAGGAAGATGTATGAAATTCTCTCTTGTGTTGTCAAATTGGTTTTTTTTTGGTCTAGTTTAGGTTCTCAATAATTTGTCCAGCTATCATCAATTGCAATATGTTTCTATTCTTCACTGTAATAATGCATGGCTATCTGTTAATGGTTTCATAATGCAGATTTAGCATAAGGTAGTTACTTTATTTACTTGACATTTTGCTGAAGCTATTTAAAGATTGGGGGTTGTTTTTCTGAAGTAGCAATAATTCGTGGGAGTTGAAACATCCCTGTGACTTCGTAGTTTCTGCTTTCCTTCCCACCGAGATTTTCATTTAGTTCATAAGAATCAGTGGTTTATTGAAATCTCATGACGGTATACACAAAATAGTCACTGCTAGTTGCCTTCTAAGGAGTCTTCTTTTAAATGAGATGCATTTAAAATACACCCAGATGTTTTCCTATCAGTATCGATTTATAAATTAAGTTCAGTAGGTTTCCAATCTAAAATCTGAAAACATACTGAGTCCAAATTCCACTTTCCTTACTGTTTTTTAAGGGGACAATAGAGCCAGTATGGTTTTATAGCTAGAGTCCTTTTGTCATATTGCGTAAAAGCTGAGTGAAACATTTTCATACCACACAGCTTGCTCTCATTCTCGCCCTTATTTTAACTGGAAGTTACACGCCCAAGATGAGCTTCATGAGCAGAAAGTCATGAATGTAATGAATATTTAAAAAAAAACTCTTGCCAAGACAGGCCTTTTGATGTTATGGTTGTGTTCAGATTCTCCCTTTTGGAATACATTTTCCAAATCAGTAAGGAATCATATCAATTTAACATTCTTTATCCAGAAACCTGACTTACATTCATATTTTTGTACCAATTGTCACAAAAATAGAACCACTGTCTCTGAAATCCAATATGTAGTTTAAACTAATATGCTGATTTTAAGTAGAGTTCTAATTTCAAACCAAACTATGAAAAGTAAAGCAATATTTTGAAAGCAAAAAGACTTCATTTTAGAACACACCTAGGAAGATCTGAGATTATTTTATTTTCTTTTTTTTTTCAAGTGGTTATTTTTAAGAGTGGGTCAGATTCCTACAGTTTTGTAGTTGCAACGGGATTGAATGAGAAACACAGTGTTGGGGTGTGCAATGCACAAGGGTCAAATGAGCAACATTTCTTTTCACAACTAGGTCCTTTGTTGTCAGTCTCAGCCTAAGAGGCCAAATATTGGCCGTTCTTTGAGTAAATATGTCTCTCATCACAAGAAGTAGTCAATACCCACAGTTGCTGTCTAATAGCATCAGAAAGGCTGCATGGCCAGTGTCCACCGTGGATTTGTTGTGTGAGTTTCTAGTGTTCATTGTGTTAGTTTTTCATGACTCCACAAATTGAAGATAAACAATAAATTGTAAGATAAAATAAAGATAACATGCAAACAGAATATGTTAGGGCAAAGAGTTTGAATGTATGGATTTATACAATAAAATTACTAATTAAAGTTAAGGCAGTTTTCAAAATAACTTTCTGTGAACTTAGAAAACTGATTATTTTTCACGTTTTCAGGTCCATAGTCCCTTACCTAAAGCTGTTTTGGTCAGTTGAGTTTCAGAAATCATATTTTTAAAAACTAGATTTTACAATGGTAATATAATGCATACCCAAGCAGGTGATATATAACCCATTTCACTGTGTCTAAGGCAGCTTTCTCCTAACCAAATATATGAAGATTTCTACAAAGAAAAGCATAGGTTTTTAGACTAAGACATTAAATGAGATGAGTAAATTCCGCATTGTCTCATATCAGTTTAAGTCATATTTTGCCACTAAATAAATATGCTACTAATTATATTAAAATACAACAACCCCAAAGCTATAGATTTTCTGAGTTTCTGTATCTTACCACTGTGGATAAAGAATAATGGAGTTGTATTAGACTGGCACTGCATAACATTTGAGATTATGTGAAAGCCTTTTTCAATGGCATCAACAAAATTAATTCTCTTCCCATAACTTGGAAAAACACAATTGGTGATGAGTTACAGTTAAGCAAGAACACAATGAATCAGAGGCATTGTCACCCCAAAATTAAACTCATCACTCAAGCAGGATTCTTTGTTGTAGAAACTGGAAAAACACATGGGGTTAGAAAGCCACATTGGCTGATTTGAACTGGAAACTATTTCTGTGGAAAGGTAAGTCTCATGCTTCTCATTGAATTTTTGAGTTTCAACTAATGTAATGGAACTTGGACCTTGAGAGTTAAGATGTGGCAAAGACACAGGGAGTTATGTTGCCCTTAGTGATTGTTATCCTAGTTACTTCTCACCTGACATTTTTAGAAATTTCAGTGTCTCAGGATGGTGACAATTTTAATTAAGTGTTGAGCTCAATGCTTCTGATGACCCCATTGATTAAATAGAATCAGCTGAATGACAGAAACTCATTATTAATTAGCAAAAATATTTAAAGAGATGCTGTCTTAATAAGCTTAGAACATAATGAAAGTTGTACATGGAAATAGACTGCTGGAGGATCAGAGTTCTGCAAATTTAACTTGCTTATCTCTTCTTGATGGCTTGAAGATGTCAATTGTTGCTTTATGATTGTGAAGCAGCAATATTAGACCTCAGTGGACAGCCCTGCTCAGAACAGAGGGTACTTTTAAGAGGCAGAAGAAGTGAGAAACTTTCCAGGTAAATGTGCTTGGGAAGTCCCCGCATGCCCACATAACAGAAGTCAGTGAACCTTGTTAGTGAAACCCTTCTTCTTCCCCACAAACCTTCAACTCTTATGTAGCTGAACATGACATGCAAAATAATTGTCCCAAACCTTTTATACTTTCTTGATAAGCACCCATCACTTCCTGAGAGTCAGCCTTTTTCTGTTTCTGTATGTGTCCAACTGCTGTATTCCTCCTCCTCCCTATCCACATCAGCTTGATCGTGTTCTAGGGTATTTATTATCTTCAGGCTTATTTCTGCTTAAGCAAAAGTTTTAGTTTTTGCTTATCAGCAAATTCTCCACCATTCATCCCAAATGTCTGAATAAATTCCCTATTAAAGTAAAGCAATGTAGACCCCAGGTAGTTTCTGTTGCCTACTGAGCCCACCTCGAAGAGCCAGAAGAACAGTAGAAAGAATTCTTAACGAAGGGCAGAGTCTCTCAGGGCTAAGTCTGGTTGTTCTCACTTACCAGTTGTCTCATCTTTAGGAAGCTATGCTATTTCTGCAGACTTGAAGTTCCCCTCTGCTGAAATAGGAGATTATTGAATTAAACAACCACTGAGTCTTCCTTCAACTATAAACATTTATTAGATTTTGTTTCTTCTGGTTTTGGCAGATCTGTCATCCTAGCCTCACTGGCCTCTGTTACTCTCCTGAAGTGACAAAGCCGACCTTCCTGAGTCTATTCCTTTCCTCCCCTATCAGGTGAGCATCTACTTGCTCTTCCATGCTTGCTTCCTATCTGCCCCTCCTCCCTTGACCTATCCTCCAGACTAATATGTGAAGACCTTTATTTTTTTAAAGCAAAAGTGCAGGCAGGAATGAAGGTGAGTAGGAAGGCAGGCAGAAAGAGAGGAGGAAGAAGCATTTTGCTTTTATTTACTTGTTCACATTAGTTGCTCCCCCTGTACCTGGGATGTGAAAGCAGGTCCTCGGGCGTATGTGGACTACGCTGCACTGGATGTGGCTGACCTAACATCTACTGCTCCAGGGCACCCCGTGGAGACTTTTTATACATGTGCTCAACATGGAATGATAATAGACATGAGATGATATATGTGTTTTTCTTAAACCATCAACTTAAGCAATAATGTTTACTTGTTTCAAGCTTATAATTTATAGTTGAGTCATTTATCTAACAAAGCCATAACACAATAAAAAACACATTCATTTAAATGTTTTCCAAAATACGATTCTTACTTTTTTGACTCTAAGTAGCATTAATTTGTTTCTCTGATTCTCAATACTGAGACTAATTATTAGAAGTTGGGGATGGTACCTTTTCATAAAAAATAAAGAATAAGAGAAAAGAAAACATCTGTAAAGATATGTATTTTGATTCTCTGGTATTAACATTATAAAAATGTGCAGCAGCTGACAGTTTACTATTTGTGATTTGCTTTCTCTCTCTCTTTTTTCTTCTCCCTGACATGCTTACTGCATACATTGAACTTGGGAAGAAAAATATATAAATTAATTAAAAATGAGAACATTGGTATTTTAACAATATTTATTCATATAAATTTCATGTTAAACCATGAAATTAGGGTAGCTGGATAAATGTTATTTATGTAAATGAGCCCTCAGTGGCACTAGCATCTGATTTTGTTATAAAAATTAGTTATAAAATGGCATTCGTGTTACAAAATTTTTACACAGTACAAATATCTATTATTTTATACTGTTTTAAAAAAGACATGATTGCTGTGCTATTTCAGAAGCTATATAATTTTAAAAATATTTATGTTGATAGACTCCAAGCAGTATATTTAAACATACAATTGCTCTGTAGAAAATAGTCAACCAGAAATAAGATAGCTAACTTTTAGTATAAGCAAAAACTTTCAAGATTTTAAAATTAAAGTAATTTGATTTCTCATTTTATATATATATACATGTATGTATGTATATATATATATATATATCCCTATTCTTGAGCAAGGTTTTTAATAATATCAGTAATCTTCCACATATATATCTATAGTATTGTAATATTTTAATACCTCTAAAGTATTTGTTGACAAAAAAGCATATTCCCAGTCAAGGAATTTAGGATAATAAAAACTCCATCTGATGTCTGTCCTCAAGAATCAACTGCACATGAGCTACAGAGCTCTAGGCAGAAAGAAAATAATGAGAATCAGTGACATTTTTACTGAAATACAGCCAGATGCCATTTAAGATATCTGAGTAATTAGTCTCAAATCAGTTGGTACAGCCCTTACCAATTTAGAATCCATGAAAAAAGCAGAAATTATAATCTGGCAATTGCTTGAACATGTTGAGCTAGAGAATTTGTGCTTAGCTAAGGAAAAATTACTCAAAGGATTTAGTGTTTAGAATTCTGACCTTTAGAAGGTTCATAAATCTCTCCAGGACTCCACTTTTCAGTCAATGAAATGGGATACCTGCCAACTCCCCTACATGAGACGTATAATATGAATGTAAGTATATTTCTTGGAAATATTGAGAAAACCCGTAAGTGCAAAAGTCGTAGTTATTAATTTTCATTTCTTTTTGTTGATGAAAAAAAGAAAAGTGGTTTAAGCTTGTTAAAGACAATATAGATGGTAAATGTGATAGATACATCCCAGGATTTATAAGAATATTTCAAGTCTAAGTGATGAGAGAAATTCTAATTTGCCTTGGAGCTCCTTTCCTAAATCATTTCTTCTGGGAGTCTCTGATGCAGATAGAAACATGGAGGGGAGTTTTACTCTGTAGCTTTCTATCCCAACCCCCTGCTCTGGGGGCTGGTGAGCCACTGTTTTCCATTTGTTTCCAGGATTTCCAGCGCTGCTCAGCTGTTCTTATAGTCCACGATCCTCTTTATTTCTTCGCCCAGCAGTACTTTCAGGGAGGTTTTAAAGTTAAAAATACAGTTTATCCTTCCTAGTGCATGTATGTTCCTAAAGAATCCAGAGTGACAGGGCTGAGGCTTGGAAGTCATGGGGGTTCCATGGTTGACCCCGTATCACCCTATGACTTCCTGTACAATATTTGATTCTCAGGAACGCCGTCGTCTTTCCTTCCACTGCAGACCCTTATATAGCAGCCTCATCTACTCACTTGGATCTTGGTCATTTGTTGGTCAAGGGTGTCTGCTGCCTTACAAGGGACTCAGAAGCCTGTGCAGCCATGGACTGGGGCTTTCCCACTGCCTTCTGAACAAGACTAGAAACACTGGGGGAGGGCCTGGATCGTTTCCTTTTGTTCCAAAGAGTAAAAACACATGACTTGGCCTTACCAAATCAGGATAGTGGATGGTCTGAACTGCTTTTTGTGAATGAGGTTCGAGTTCTCTTATCACAGTGATCTGAGGCTGATGCACCTACTTGTATGGCAGTTAGGAAGTTTCTGTAACACTAAAAGGGGGGCTTATACATCTGCCTTCCCTGAGAACCCACCCAACTTGGCCTCCAATGCTAATCTAACATAGTCTCTCCTTTAACAAATCAAAGCCCCAGGTTGTCTAACTCTTCTTAGTCTCTGCCTTCTGTATCTGAGCTTTAAATGTTAAAGTTCCTCATGGTTTTTCCTTGGATTTTATTCTTTTCTCTCCTCGCTGCAGGTTATCTCTTTCATTCTCAAGGCTTTCAGATAAATCAGTTTGCTGGCGACTCCCTAATCTATGTATTTTCAGGGATACCTCTCTTCTAACCTCCAAGTTGATGGTGGTTTTGAGGAGGGGGGAGTAGTGGAGGCTATCAGGTGTGGATGGATTCCTAATCTATTCTGAAGATACAATGGAATATCTCCCTTATTGGGAGGAAAGGTGAGGCATGAACAATAATACTGAGATTTGAGGATTGAGCAAATGGTTGAATGAGTTCCCATTTCTGATGAGAAGAGCTGGTTTGTCAGAGAGTAGCAAGAGTTGGGTTTGAGATTTTTATTAGAGATGCAAGAGATGTTGAGACGACAAATCTCTATTGGACGAGAGAGCTGGGAGAGAAGTCTGAGGTCTGTCAGCATAGAATTTGTGGAATAGGCCTAGGTCAATATTGGATAATATAAATATATCAGCTATATTTGTATTTTTTGTAATTTAGTTGTTATATTTATGTTTATATATGAATATTTTTATCAATGTAATCACATTGCACTATTTTTAAATGATTGTACAATTTATACTTCATCTCTCACTAAGGTACCCATTTCTCTTTAAAATGTTTGTTTTGCTTAGGTATCACATCCCTACTAGGCATACTGTGGCTAGGAGGCAGGGTAAAGTGCTTTATTTATCTATAGGTCAAAACATGGCACTTCTCCAAGATTATAAGCAGTTCAAGAGATTTGGACTGCAGTTTAAAAGATTAACTCCAAGGGAACTGTGCTGGTTCAAGTAGCTAGCTACTGGGAGAATTTGATAGCGATAGAGACAATGGCTACATCTTGAGGAGTAAAGAGAAGAATCTGTGTCCCTGAGGTTGTCATGTCCAAATCAAGTTGAGTCCTCTCAGTAGTAGGAAGACCCAAAGTGAAGAAAACGATTTTAGGAAGGTAGTCCTTCCATTCATGAAGAAGTGAGGGAGTTTCGTAAGTCCTAGTTTTTGTTATAATGACCCCAGTTATTGGTAGGGTGGCATTTATAACTGATGTAGATTTGAAAAGTAGAGTATTTTCCCTTTTGTTAGCTATTTTCCATGGACTTTGCCCCAGTGACCCCATTCCTTTATTTCACTGTGCCTGAGTATTAGGTGGGTTTCCTACTGCCTAGGAAATGAGCCAATGACTCCTAAATGGTAATTCTCACCAGGACAACATTTTCAGGCTGGGGAAGTGGTTGAAATTTATGGTAACACTCTAGAGAGCATCTTTCTCTTAGTATCTTGTATTTTACAGACATTCAGCTTGATTCTTCCCAGGACCCAGGAAAGAGCAGTAACAATAATAACTTATACACACATAAAGCTTAATGATAGATGCACCTGTGTTGTTCTAGGAAAGAAATGTACTCTCTGCTTAATGCAAAGCTCTGCTGAGAGAATCCACTGCTACTGCTTGACTGCCTTCCCAAAACCCTCAAGACTGAGCTGCATAGTGATTTCTCCTTGCAAAAACAGTAGAAGGAAAACTGTGCTCATCATTATTCCAAAGTGAGAAATATCACTATAGAGATAGATGTTTCAAAAATTCAATTCAACAGCGATTTTCTGAGTGGTTAATAGGTTCCAGGTCATTTGTGACAAAGGGGGTCCCTGGCCAGACGCTTAGGGTTTGTCTGAAAGACATGCTTCCCAGCCATGTACCTACAAAGCAGTGCCAAGCAGGCTGCAGAATTGCCTGGGGAGGAGTTTTAACAGATACCAGAGTTCTTGAGATAGCCTGACCTCGTATAGCACCAGTGGCTTCTAGGATTCTTTTTAATAAAATCCATTTTGGTCTAAAAGATGATTTTATTGAGTTATCAAATCTGGGAATCACTATTCTCAATAATTAGCTACATGATGTTAGCATTATATTTAAGCCAATTTGGAAAAAGTAAACTGTAGAAGTAGAATATTATTTGTCAGGTAAGAGGCAGTATGATGCAGTAGTAAAAACTGGATTTCTGAATCAAACTGAATGTTTCCTTTCTCTTTTACTAATTGTGTGATATTCAGCAGGCTGCTGAAGAGCTATAGCATATAGTAGTTATGGTAAGTTAGAAATCATAATTCCTCATTGAGTTTGCTGATTAAGATATTGAATGCAAAGTATGACACTGTGTAATAATAGGTTAATGATAATTATAATCAATTCTGCTATCATCATTGGTAAAACAAAAAAATCAAACCATTCATAGTCTCCCCCTTCATTAAAATATTGGGCCTTTCTGTCAACAGTTCTGAATGACAGATATAAAAATACACATGCACATGTATGCATGCAACACATGGTTTATCTGTCTAGTGGCCATCCTTGGAAGGTATGAACAGTAGATCATCTCAAATAGTATTTCCTTTCTGTCTTAGTCTAATATTTTATTTTAAGGCGTAAGTTAAAGAAAACAGTCTCACTTTTGTGAAATCTCCTAGGTTATTTTGTTTCCAAGCAAATATTGATATCATTCATTTTGAGTTCTTCTCATGAAGGCATACTCTTTTGTAGTGACCTTGTCCATGAATATATTCAATGTTGGAATGTAAAGGCCGATCAGACTATACATTTTGTGCTAAGACTGTACATTTTCTCCCAAGGAAGACTGGGAGCACTTCCTGAACAATCCAGCATGTAGAAACTACAGGAGAAAGATCCCTCAAGGCCTTGATGATATGTAACTTGCTGCCTAGCAGGTATCGCTAATACCACATAAGACAAGACATGCCCCTGTAGGGGAGGAAAAGAAAGTCAGTTCCAAGACAGAAAGTCACTGCCAAGGCAGGGAGAGTGGGTTAATAGAGCAAGTTTAGCTACCAGTTAACATTTGTTAGGATGTTTTATAGACCCAGCAAGTAAAACAGGCAGGATTCCGGATGTCACAGCTAAGGTTACCAGCCTCTGGAGAGATCTCCAAATCATTCTTAATTTCATTTTTTCAAAAAATGGAAGGAAATGGGAGAGTGGAGAAAGCGATCAGGGAGGTACGCAGCGATAAGAACAATGCGCCTATCATTTATCAGCATGTTTTATTAAGAGTATGCAATAGGAATTTCTTGGTGTTCTGGTCACCATGTCATTTAGGTATGTATTGGATGGCAGGTCCCAAGGGGTACTGATAGAAAGCTGGATCATGTGCATCTCTGTAACTGGGAATGCGATAGTTGTCACCACTCAGAACACCAGTGTGTCTGTCGGGTGGGCACAACATGCTTGGATTCATGATGCTGCCACGTATTTTGTTTCCCGGCATCAGTGGGCATCTCAGGCATACATTTTTCCCATGTCCAGTAGGGCCCTGGGCTAGCTGATACCAAGTGGGAACCCTTGGGTCTCTGCGAATGGAAATGGAATTGTCAGTCCAGGTCACCCCCCAGTGTAAGCAACAGGAGGGCCCACAGTGCTTGGATTGAACGAGGAGCGAGAAATGTGTCCGAGTGCAGACACGGTCCTGTCCCCCCCTGCTGCTGCAGCTACGCTGTGCTCAGATGAGTCCCAGTTCATGTGATGGAAGGAGTGACAGATGTGGTGGAGCAGCCGAGTGCTCTGGGTGGTTGTGAATGAGTGGGGCCTGGGGTGGAGACACGGACCACAGAGCTCCCACCAACCTGCAGGGCTGCAGGGCCCGTGAACCCAGTGGGGCCAGGGGTGGAAATTGCTAATCCTTTGCAACTGTCCCCAGGGCTGGGCTTCCTGGTGGCAGCGACGGTTATACTGCCAACAGAGACAGATGAGTTGGAGCCAACACCCAGCTGGGTTGTGACACTGGTGGTAAATGTAGTCTGACAATGTCAGATTTGCAAAACCTGCATTAATCACACTCTCACTGGATGTCTGGGTGGTTGCCAGGCAGGAGAGAATTGGGGCTGGTGATGTGGCTGCCACTTTGACCATATAGTGGCATAGAGTGTCTAGCCTGTTGTATATTTGTGGCCCTACCTGTGAGCTTAGCGCTGACTCCTGGGTGGGAGAGGATGTTGGCAGTTGTCGTCTGTGCGCTGACCGACTTTGTGGGTAAAGGGGTGCATGAGTGGGCTGAGGCAGTGCTGCTAGCAGGTGGCCTTTGCTCAGCACCTGGAAGTGCCATGGGAGATGCAAATTGGTTCCCCTTGGAGAAGGGGGGAACTGGCCCTGTGACAACCCTGGATGGAGTTGTGGAGATGGGGGAGCTGGCCCAGTGACAGACATGAACAGAGGTGTTGAGACTGGGGGAGCTGGCCTGGTGTCAGCCCTGGACAGAGGCGTGAAGACAGGGGGAGCGGCCCAGTGACAGGCCTGGATGGAGGCGTGGTATCCATAGCCTCCTCATCATCAGGGTCAAAGGCAAGTGCAGAGGGGACTGAAGCCGGGAGGACTGAAGCCGGGAGGGTGGGCCGGTCCAGAGGTAAGCATGGTGGCTGGGAAGGGAGGGAGGCTGTCTGCCTGCTGTTGCTTGTCAGTAGTGGACCCGACTGGGCTGAAGGGTGAGTCAGGGGGCCCAAACAGGATTAAACCTAGGCAAGGGGCAGGGGACCATCATTATGGGCCAGCTGGTGGAGACTGCAGTCTTGGCATGCTTCTGCTCCACGTTGTGATGGACTCGGGCGGGGGGGTTCTCTTAAAATGACAGTCTGGGAAGGCAGCATCGTGTCCATGTCAGTGACACCAGCATCCAAAGGAGTCTGGGAGGC
>RJWH01010572.1:0-16085 GCA_004363575.1 Solenodon paradoxus
TGGACACTCTTTAGACATGCAGACTGGAAAGGCCGTGCCCCACATCCATTACCCAGTCTGTTCACCAGGATCCTCAGACTGTCATAGACACACCAGAGTTGAGAAGCATGAACCTAAACCAACCTGTGCTGCCTGCCAGCAGTTCCTTGCTTTTGATGTTAGTAGCCTTCACTTCTTTGGCATGGCTGGGTTTTTGTTTGTTTCTTTAAGACTTTAAGAAGAGTATGGTATCAAGCTCTGTAACAGAGGGGCTTTCCAAACATGCTGGAGAGAGCGTATGGTGCTTGGGGACACCAAGGACACCTTCTGTGGAAAAATTGGCCTCTGAGCTGGGTTCCCGAGGATGAGGGGAGAGGCTTAACTTTTTCCCTTCAAAGTCCTATATCCCTTCGTGGCCTGTTCTAGGGCTTTATTTTATATTGTTAACTGGGGTTATCAAAGTTATATTTGAAGTTCCTTCAAGGACTTCCCCATATTTAAATTTTCAAAATACCTAGTAGAGGATCTGAATACTGGAGCCTCTGAAAATCACCGTCCAATGTAGTGGCCTGACTGGTCAACTCGACACCCTGCAGCCTGCTGTGACCTGTCAACAGGTGGGGCCTCAAGCAGCAGTACAGGGCACCTCTCTCTGCTGTGGGCAGCCTAGAAGCTTCCTCTCACCCCTGGACATCCAGGTCTGCCCCAGAATCATGGAGGTGACTCCTGTAGCATTACATGGATTTCGTGTTTGGGGAGTCTGGGAGATGTAATTCCGTAAGGATTATACTTTTAGACAACTCTTTCACTTCCTACTTCTTCCTTCTCAGGACCCTGCTCTTCCTCCAGAGAGAGACCCCAGAGAAATGGGAACAGGTAGTTTATACCTGAAAGGCAGGCCTCAGGTGAGTTGGGATTCGCTTACTTTTTCTAAAGTTTCTTAACTATGGATAACTTTGCCTTGTTTTCCAGAGAACTGATCCCAACTCCTGCTGTGCAGGAGGCTGAACTCGTCAAGGTAGATGCTGGTCTCCCTGCCCTTGCCCGGCCGGCCCCCGTCTCTCTGCTCAGTGTGTACTCACTCAGCTCCCTTGGTTGATTTCTGTAATAACTGTGTGGTCAGTACGAGTCGTGTGAGAGAGCCCCGCCCTGAAGGAGTGTCACAGCCACAGAGACATGGGAACTCTGGCACCCAGGATGCAGCCCCACTCACATTAAGGATGGTAGGATGAGAGTCATGAACATTCCTTTCTATGTGGTTTGGGTAAAGGAGAATCAGCTTGTGCTTGAAAAGTTGGGGAAGGGTTGATAAGAAGAGAGGTATGGACAGAAGAGGACATCATTTGCTTCTGGGTCCCTGTTCGTTGTTATCTTTTTGAATAGATAGGAAGCAGACTTAACCTTCAGTACCTCATGGCTGTGTGATCTTAGAAGAGTCACCCAACCTCTCTAGGAGTTGATTTTCCCACTCTAAATAAGGATCATAATCATATTAGTAATGATGATGATAATAATAGCAGCAACACTTATTTACTGAGAAATAAATATCAGGAATATTTCTACACTATGTGTATGTCTGTAGATGTCTGTCTAATCATTTTATCTTTAAATAGTGTAAAGACTAGTGAGTGAGGTACAGAGAGGTATATTTAGAACCAAGGCTTAGAGAATAAATTAGCTTATTCATGATTATCTATCTAATAAGAAGGGACCCCAGTTTCAAAACCAGGTTGTCTGGCTCCCACATCTCAACCACTCAACAATGCAGTTACTTCATGTGTTGTTGGATTCTTCTCATAAATGGTAATTGCTCTGACCTAGTTCACTTTGGTTGTGATGGGAATTGTGGGGTAAGTGTTCAGAGACAGGCTCAGGTTTGGCTGTGGAAGGCTGGGTGTGGAGGGACAATCAAGTGGAGGGCTATGAATGTGGCCTGTATAGTTTGCTAGCATTTAGGATGGTAGATTATTGAAATTCTAACTCGATGATAGACATTTATGTTTATTTTTCTAGCTAGCGGGGAACCTCTACCAATAGGAATTTTCCCAAGTAATGCATAGTAATAAATAGATTTAAAGCCTCTTTGACCTGGGTGTACACTATTCAGAGTTGAACAGAGAGCTTAGCCTAGTTATGTTGTAACAATAGCCCTTAGATTTCAGTGGCTCACAGTGATAAAGGTGTATTTCTTCTTTATGTTTTAAATCAGTAGTGGGCTAGCTGTCACTCTTCCACACACTCTTTTCTTTGGAATTCTGGCTGCAGGATTATCCTCGTTCTGGAAGAATCAGTACCGTGACAGGTAGAAAGTGCAGTGTCAAATTCAGGAGATGGCTCTTCCAGCTTCTGTCACAGCCTGCTGGCTGAAGCAGGTTATGTGACCAAACTAATGTCAATGAGGTAGGCAGTGTAAATTTCTCATAGTGGCAGCCCCACAGGGAGGGACTGAATATTTTGAACAAATAGTCTACTATTAACTGTTTTTGTACTCATAGGTGTTCACTTCCCTCTGCCCTACACGCAAAGTCTTGCCCAAGAGAGAGAACACCAAAGCCCCATCCAATCAGACTATCAGAATCAAAGTTGGAGATAACAGTCTCATGCTAAGTCTGGTATGAAGACCTATGATCTAAAAAGACAAATTGCTTGAATCCATAAATCCAGCATACAATGAAGCAGTAGGGACAGGATAACCGTGCTGAACACCCCTGTGCATAAAGGAGAGGAGCCCAACAGTCTTGGTCCATGACAGTCATACTACTAGGAAGTCTCGTGAAGACCACTGACCTTTGGCGAGCATGGAGGCACTTTTGGTTGTGCTCTGATTCTCTCTCTGCTCCCTCATAAGTTTTAAAAGTATCTTCTCTTTGACTCTTGCCTCTGGACTCTGCCCTGGAGGTTTCTTCCTCTGCAGTCCCATGTAAAGAGACTGGAGAATAAGGTCTCTTAAGGGTTTTACAGCTTTTTCATTCTACCTGAGTAGGTGATGACTTTTCATCATTTGATTATTTTAGACCGACTTATTTTAATGTGAAATTGTTGCTTTGATTTATTCTATGCCATCACTAGTGTTGGGATTTGATTTTTTATATTTTGGGAGAAAGTAACAAGGATTTATATTGCCATAATTTCTGTGCTTTTTTAATGTATGGTATAGAGATTATTATGTAACTCAAAGGGGAGGCCTTCTAATTGTCATCAGACAGGGTGACAGAATAGTTCTGACTGTGACCCACAGAATAATTGTATTGGTGGTGACCTGGGGTCTAGAGTCTCACTTTCAAATTTGCACATTCGGAAATTGAAAAATGATTCAGTTGCAGGAAGAGGGTTTACAGAAATCAAACTAGTGGAAGAATAACTAGCTATCAAGATAAGGATAATTGATTTCTTTTTGCCTAGCTATGTGCTGACAGGCATATGGGGGGATGTTATTTGACTGGAGGTTATTAAAAATTGTTAGAGTTATAAGTCAGAAAATGAAATAAATACTCTATTAGAAGACCATTGATACTAGTCCATTGAAAATACAAAGTATATTTGTCTGTTACTTCTGATTTGAATCAAATGCAATTACATTGAGAGTTGAACAGAGAGCTAAAACCTCCTAAAAACTGAGGAAATGACTGCATTTATTTCACCCACCTAAGCAGAATGTCTCTGTAGGCCTGCGTCTCCTGAGACCTTGATTATATGTCTAATAACATAAGTTGGCACTGATTGGGATACCAAGTGTAAGGATGATACAGTTCCTGGAGCACCTTAACATGTTTTTGAGATTACAAAACCCAAATGTGGGCATAAAGATAGCTAGCAGCTCCTAGAATCAATTTTTGCAATCCTGAAGTTCTCCTGAAAAACCCTCCACACTTCTCCCCAAGGCCATGAGTGTGTCCCCTGAAGGCACAAGAGTGTCTTCTGTGTTTCAGGACCTGATGGCATTCAAGGATGTGGCTGTGGAATTCACCCAGTGGGAATGGGGGCAGCTGGACCCTGCTCAGAAGGCTCTCTACAGGGAGGTCATGCTGGAGAACTTCAAGAACATGACTTCCTTGGGTAAGCTCAGCTCTTCCAAAGCCCAAATCCTATCTATCAGGCCATATTTATTTCCTTGGTATTTAAAAACTGGCTATGTCTGCATTTGTTGGCTGTTTTTGGGCTTGGGGTTCTACAATCAGACTTCTGCATTGTTTTGGGGATCAGAGAAATAATATTTCTACTCTTTATTTCTAGGGAAAGCCTTACTGCATACAAAATTGGAATAAGAAGTCTCATGACTCCTCATAGTGTTTCACATTGCCTATTCTTTGGGGGTTATCCACGTCTGGAGTTGTCCTTTACCCTGAAGACAGCCTCTAATGTAGAGTCATGATCATTTTCTTTCTCTACCATCAGGATTTCCAGTGTCCAAACCATATGTGATATTTCAGTTAGAGGAAGGGGAAGAGCCTTGTATAATGGAGGGGACAATCGCAACAGGTGTCCATTCAGGTGAGTGAATGAAACCTTAGGAGAATCATAGCTAATAAAGTTGTGTGGTTGACGGGAATTTACCCTAAACCCTTAGTCACTCACCTTTAATAAGGTGAGGCCACATGGCAAGAGCTCTCGATTGCAATATTTTGAATACTCATAGACTTCTGATATTATTTCTAGTATCAGAGAAGTTATGTTCATTTTCTTCTCTAGCACTTACACTTCCATTAAGTTCTCATCTCTTTCTAGTCCTTCTGGGTTATTTCTACCATGCAGCATCGCTTACTATCACATGGTCAATGTTTGATGGAATTACTTCATTTATGGCCAGGAAATTCTATATCATCAGGGTTAAGTATGTCATCGGGGAGTCTAATTCCAGACTAATTCTGTAGCCTAGAATTAAAGAGTTATAGGCAGTGAAAGACATGATGTCAAGAAGATCAAGGTGAGGACACTTCAAGTTTGATGTAGCTAAACCTTAACCAGTGGTTTCAGAGATAAGGGCAATTTCCTTCCAGCTATTGATGGCATCTCTTTGACATTGTTTATTTCTATGTGTCTTGAAAATACCTGTTAGTCTTTACCCCTTGGAGCAGAATTCTGGACTCAAAGTCCCCTGACTGCCATGTATAACAGAGGCATACAGGAGGCAGATGACAGTCTATGCCATTGTCCATCTCTGAGGTAGAATCATAACCTCAGGCCAGATCTAAAGCTTATAAGAGCAGTGCTCAAAACCTGAAAGCACAGGCTAGATCTCATCATGTCATCCTAGAAAAAAGACAGAGAGAAGATGCTGATCCCTTCTGTATTAGTACTGTCTTCTCCTTCCAGAATGAGAGCAAAGGTTGACATCTAGATCTTGTTTCATAATTGGTATGTCTGTAGTGGTATATAAACATGACTGTCTTTAGCAATCCTTCTGTGAGCAGGTTAAAAACATTTACATCTCCAGGAGCCACATGTTACCTATTATTTTAGAATCTATCCTCTGGGAGCACTGTTTAGACATGGGTAGTCATTTCTCTCTTTACAGGTATCATTATTATTATACTAGCTTTCTATTGTAGCTGAAACATTTTACCACAAATATTGATTTTAAGCATACCAAAGTACAGCCTCACAGTCCATATATCAGAAGTCTGGTATTGATCTCATATGGTTGCAGACAATATGTCATAAAGACTGCATTCTTTCTGGCATGTTAAGGGAAAATTTATTTCCTGTTCATTTGAGTTGCTGGCAGAACCAGTATCTGGTGGTTGTAACACTGAGGTCCTAGTCTGCTTACCACATGTCTTGACTTAGGTTGCTTTTCTTCTACCTTCGAAGACAAAAATTGATTGAGTCTTCTCATATCACATCTCTGACCCAGCTAGGAATGTTCTCTGATTTAAAGGACTCATGAGATTAAACTGAGAATGTCTGAATTATCTAGAATAGACTCCCCTACCTCAATGTCTGTGCTTTTTAATAACTGCAATAATTCTTTTGCCATTTATATTTAAATTCTGCCTGGTACATCATTATAGAAGAACTTTTCTGCTTATTACAACAATTTATCTGGATAGAATATATATTTCATATACATGTGTGTTATACATAACAATATAGAGTGTGGACTCAGGTCTTAAAGGAAGACTTGTAGTGGGCATCTTCCTACCTTTCTCTCAGTTTACAATTTTTGAACTTACCTTCTATACTGGAATCCAAGTAATATTATCTCAGGTTATTCTAGTCTCCAGTCACCTGATTGTCTTTCTTCACCTCTAATACATCTTCAGATATTTCAGTATTGAGGAAAACTGCATATTTCTTACAGATATTATTTTATAGCTAATTAATCTCACATTCATTTTACAATTTTACTTCCTTTTGGCATGTAAGACATGTAAAATCAGAATGTCTTTTATTCCCCTGGACTGGGTAAATAGACTTAAGGTTAAGGAATCATTACTAACTCAGAAAGTATCCAAAGAAGAATTATTTCACATAGCATTAATATGAAAACATATTAGAGATGAACTGTGATCCTCATGCAGAAAGCATCCTTAGGGATGCATCTGAAAAATTAGGAGAGACATCTGAAAGAAATGTCTCTCACCTACATATCTACTGCTGTGTTTAGGAGAAATCATGAATGGAGTGAATTTGGGAGAAATTAAGGCTTAATGTTAGTTCTTGTTTATTAACTTTGTGTTCCCACAGGAGAAGAGTATAAATATGATACAGAGTCCAGACAGACTTCAGGCAGAAATAACTCTCAGAGAATGCATCTAGGAAAGAAATCTTGTAAATGTAATGAATGTGGAAAATTCTTCCATTTCCAATCAGAACTTAGGCACCATCAAAGATATCACAGTGGAGAAAAGCCCTATGAATGTAGTGAATGTGGAAGAGCCTTTGGTGATATTTCATCTCTTATTAAACATCAAAGAATTCATACTGGAGAGAAACCCTATGAATGCAGCAAATGTGGAAGAGCCTTCAGCCAGAGTTCATCTCTTGTTCTGCATTATAGATTTCATACTGGAGAGAAGCCCTACAAGTGTAATGAATGTGGGAGGGCCTTTGGTCATATGTCATCCCTTACTAAACATCAGAGAACTCACACTGGAGAAAAGCCCTATGAGTGCAGTGAATGTGGAAGAGCCTTTGGTCAGGTTTCATCTCTTATCAAACATCAGAGAACTCATACTGGAGAAAAGCCCTATGAATGCAGTGAATGTGGGAGAGCCTTCAGCCAGAGTTCATCTCTTGTTCTACATTATAGATTTCATACTGGAGAGAAACCTTACAAATGTAATGACTGTGGGAGAGCCTTTGGTCATACATCATCCCTCATTAAACATCAGAGAACTCATACTGGAGAAAAGCCCTATGAATGCAGGGAATGTGGGAGAACCTTCAGCCAGAGTTCATCTCTCATTGTACATTACAGATTTCATACTGGAGAGAAGCCCTACAAATGTAATAAGTGTGGAAAAGCCTTCAGCCAGAGTTCATCTCTTACTCAACACTATAGATTTCATACTGGAGAGAAACCCTACAAATGTAATAAGTGCGGGAGAGCCTTTGCTCATACTGCATCCCTTACCAAGCATCAAAAATGTCATGCTGGAAAAAATACTCTTATGAATTCAACAGATGTTGACCAGCTTTGAGTTAGAGTACATGTATCATTAAACCTTAGAGAATATATATTGAAGCAGATGCTGTAATTATTAAGTATACAGAAACACTTGGTTAGACACCTTTTTTTCAGTCAGTATTTATGAAGAAGTGCTGTAGATGTCAACAGATAGAATAGACTTCAGTCACACCTCCTCCCTATACAACACCAGGAATTCATACTAGTGGAAACTTTGTGAATGTAGAGGATTTGGAAAACTTTTGCGAGGGGAGATACATTATTCAACACCAGGCAGGTTATATTGGGAGAAATATTAATAATTTAATGATAATGGCACAGCCTTCTGTCACATATTGTTCCTAAGAAAGGGAAATCAGGTGCGTCTAGGTGGCCTAACAGTTTAGTACACTGGATGCAGATCACATATGAAGGTCCCTGGTTTAAGACCCAGGCCAGGGAAAACAACGAAGATGGATAACTAAATAAAATATTTTTTAAAAAAGAAAAAGGGAAATAAGATAATTTACTCTGGAAAGAATCTCTGCAAGTATGCTATAGTATTTTAGTAATACTATGTATCAAAAATGTATACTAAAGAGAAGTCTTATAAAAGCAGTAAGTGGGAAGGCCTTTAGTCAGAGTTATTACACACCACAAATTCATACTTACGAAAAAATCATGTTGATATAATGAATGTGGAAGAGCCAAACCTCTTCCCGTTAAAACAGCAGCAAATTCATCTACTAGTTAGAAATCCTGGGGATGTAATGAAAGTGGGGGCCGCTTTGGTGGTTGTCCTTTCCTTTATCCACATCAGAGAATTTCTATCAGGGGAAGTCTAAGATTTTTGCAGAATTTTGCAAACTCATTAGTTTAGTTCAGGCATCATTATGCAATAAGGCTTCACCCCACATGGGAACCCTGGTGTGTGACGAAAATTCCTTTTAGACTTGAGATTCACGAATCCATAGCTGAAAGCAAACTGAGGAATCTCCTGGTGTGGTAGTTTCTTGCTTAGTGGGGGCTATTTTCCTAACTTCACTGTGATCTGCTTCCCCAGCCTGTTACTGTTTTATATGAGAGTGTGATTGTTTGGGCAAAGAGATTGGAGGCTGAGAATAGTGGAGAACCGCCAACATTGTAGCCCAACTGTATTTTAGAGGTATGGAAATTGATCTTCAGAGAGCCCCGTGCCCTGGTTTTCATACTTCTCTGGGCTGGGCATTTTAATCCTGGTTCACAGCAGTATGAGGGTTAAGGGACTGAAGTTCTTCTGCCATAAACCCCCCCATGTATTTGTTTCTTTGTGATATCTATTAACTTTCTCTAAGAGGCAATGTCATATTTTTAAAGTTTGAACAGAAATGCTTTTTTAAAGTAGACTTTATGGTGCTAGATTTTATAATTTTTTAAATAAAAGGATAACTTAAGCATCAAAATCACTAAAATGGCATGTGCTGGTGACCTAGTTGTTTAACATACCCTGGGCACAGTTCATAGACATCTCTAGTTCCTGGGTTGAAGACCCAGGATCCAGGAAACAACCAGTGTGAACAACTACATAAAAATAAAGTGCTTTTTCCTTCTTTCTCTTCCTTCCTGCTTACTTTATTCTTGTACCTTTCCTTTAAAAAAATCACTTATGTATATATATTTATATATATATATATAAATTTATATATTTATATATATTTATTCTTAAAAAAAAAAAACCCTAAAATACTTTCTTGTAAGTGAAAGTACTAACAACCACGTATTATATCCAGTTGACCCTGGAACTGCACAGTCAAAAATCTGTCTGAACTTTTGATTTCCTCTCCAACTTAGTGGTGATAGTCTGCTGTTGAGCAGAAGCCTTACCAAAAACATTGTCAGTTAACATGTATTTGTCTTATATGTAATATATGCTGTATTATAATAAAGTGAGCCAAAGGGGGAAAATTTTATTAAAAATTATAAGGAAGAGGAATATATTTATAGTACTGTACTATGTCTATACACTAAGTTTACCTCTTTTTTACAAGAAAATCATGTAAGTAGAATTATGCATTTTAAATTTACAGTGTTCAAGTGTCAACTGTAGTTCCATTTAAATGAAATGTCCAGGAAAGGCAAATTTTCAGAGAAAGTGGCAATTTCCTAGGGCTAGGAGTGCAACGAAGCATACTGCAAATATTATATGTAATCTCATTGGGGTGATGGAATGTCCTAAAACAGGATTCTGGTAATGGTTGATCAGTTCGACAAATAATACTGATTGAATCAGCTAGTAAATGGCTGATTTCTATGATAAAAATGAACCCAAAGATTAAATTTTGTAAGAGTGAAGTTGGTAAAAAGCTTTTAGAAGAAAAAAACATAAGGGTAAGCACGCCCTGGTGGCCTAGAGGTTTAACCAGGCGCAGTCCACATACATCCCAATGTCCCAGGTTCAAGACCTGGGGCTGGGGAAACAACCATGATGAACAACTGAATAAAGTAAAAGTGTTTATTCCTCCACTTTCTTCCTGCCTCACTGTCTACTTGTCTTCATTCCTGCCTGCACCTTTCCTTTAAAAGAACAAAAACAAAACATAAGGATAAAAATCTTCACAATTTTCTCCTTAGGAGTGGATTCTTCCTTGACTATTAAACATCAATGCATGAGCAACAACAAAGATAAATTGAAAATCATTAAATTAAAAAACTTATGCTTCAAAGGACACTATTAGTGGAAGTGAAGGATACAATGGGAGAAATAATTGCAAATTATATAGATTATTAGTGACTTGTGTCTAGATTATTCAAAGAACTCCAAAATCTTTAAAAAATTTTAAAATGGATAAAGGATCTGAGTAGGCATTTCTTCAAAGATGCGCAAATGGATGAAAAGTATATGAAAAGATATGCAAATCAAAGTAAAGGAAATGCTACTTTACACTCAACAGGATGGCTAGAGTCAAACAATGGGCAAGCCCATGTCTTTCAGGTGGTCGAGTTGCTGGTGTGCAGACCACATACAGCCCAAGAACACAGATTCAAGACTCAGGACCAAGGTGGAAAACCAGAACAAATAAGTAAGTAGAGATGTTCCTTCCTTAAATGCTTCTTTCTCCTCTGCCTTCCTCCCTTAAAAAAAAAAGTCAAATAGCAAATGTTGGTGAAAGATATGGAGAAACTGGAATTCCAAGGAGGGTGTAAAACTTTATGGCCACTTTGGAAAAAAGCTTGGCGGTTCCTCAAATGGTTAAAGATAGACTTACTGTGTGACCTAGCAGTTCCACTCTTAGTTATATGCTGAGAGAAATGAAACATACTTCTCTACAAAAACGTGTATGTGAATCTTCATAACAGCATTATGCATAGCCGCCCAAAAGCGGAAACAACCCAAGGGTCCATCAACTGATTAATGGGAAAATGAAACGTAGTACACTCACGTATGGAATCTTATTTAGCCATAAATTATGAAGTTCTGATAGAGCTACAACATGAGTCAACCTTGAAAACATGCTAAGTGAAAAACACCAGACACAAACGATGACATATTGTGATTCTCTTTGTATGATGTGACAATAATAGGCAAATCTATAGAAACAGAAAGTATATTATTGATTCCTTAGGACTGGGGTATGAGGGAATGACAGCTAAAATGTATGGGGCTTCTTTTGAAATGATAAATGTTCTTAGACTGAACATAGTGATGGTTGCACATTATCTGCAAATACACTAAAAATGATTGAATTGTATATTTTGAGTGTGTGAATTGCTTGGAATGTGGACTGCATCTTAATATAACTATTATAAAAGGAAAAAAGATCAGACCCAGGGCACAGGGGCCCTTTAACTATGGGTTAAAGCAATATGGTTTTCTTGAGCATTCATATTTAGTTCTTCTATTGCATCTAGGAGGGGGAAGGCCTTAACAAATAGCTTGAATTACCTGAATCCAGAAATAGCAGTGATCATAGGACCTGGACTAACTCGCTGGCTTTGTTTGAGCTAGATGCTTACTGTGAGATGTGACTTAGATAGCCAGGGTCTGTGAGAATTTTTTAAAAATCTCAAAAATGTTTGGGAAACTGCACTCTCAACATAAAAATTCAGCAGACTCTTGGTAAAGGGAAAGATTCATTTAGTCCTTGATATAAGATATCAGTTCTCACAATCAACTTAATTTTTAAGTCCTTATACTAATTTTTTGAGATAATTGTAGATTCTCATGTAGTTGTGAGAAATAATACACAGGTACCACATACCTCTTACCCAGCTTTCTCAAGGGTAAAAATTTCAAAACTAAGCTATAACAATCAGGGTATTGACATTCATACAGGTAAGATACAGAATATTTCCATCACCATATAGATCTGCCTTCTTATAGCTAAATCAACTTCCTTCCTACCCTTAGTCCCTTTCTAATTCCTGTGAACCACTGAAATGGTCTCAATTTGTATCATTTGTCACTTTAGGAATGTTATATAAATGGAATCATGCAGTATATGACCTTTTGAGGTTGACTTTTTTCATTCAGCCTAATTCTGGAATTCATCTAAGCATTCGTATCAATAGCTCATTCCTCTTAATTGCTGAGTGATAGTCAATCATAGAGATTTACCAGAGTATATTCAACTGTTGATTCATTGAAGAACATACAACTTGTTTCTAGTTTGGGAATCACACATTACAAAGAAAGCTTTTATTCTGATGTGTAGGTTTTGTATACACAGAACTTTTTATTTCTCTGAGGTAAATTTCCAGGAATGCAATTGCTAAGGTATATGGTAATTATATGTTTACCATAAGGAACGGCCTGTTTTCCAGAATGACGGGTCCATTTCACATTTCCACCAGCATTCAATTTCTCATATTCTGTGAGCTTTTGGCATTGTTTAGTCATTTTGGTAGGTATGTAGTAATAACTTATTGCGCCTTTGATTTGCATTTCCCTAAGGGTCTATGATGTTAAACATTTTTTCATGTACTGATTTTCCTTCTATTTATCTTCTTGTTAAAATGTCTTTTATCCATTTTCTGATTGGATTGTTATTTTTAATATGAGTTTTGAGAATTCTATTTTTTTCAGAATTCTTTATATATCCTAGATACTAGTTCATTTTTGGATATGTGATCTGTGGATATTTTTTTCCCAACCTGTGGATTATCTTTTCATTCTCTTAACAGTGTCTTCCATTGAACAAAGTATTTTTGAGTCTGATGAAATTGAATTTTTTGATAAGGCGTATGCTTCAGGTAGGCTGTATCTGTTTGTCAATCAACCTATTTGTCTATTGTTTTATCTGACCTATGAATGTTCAATTCTTTCAGCACTATTTGTTGAATTGTTTTTGCATCTTTGTAAAAAAAAAATCATTTAGGCATTGTTGCAATGACCTCCCACCACCACCACTGGTGAGGGAAGTATTCCTGTACTAGAGTTACGGGGATGACTGAATACGCAACATTTAGTGCTGGACCCATGAGATTGACAGCAGTTAGTCTCATATCCAGGAGGGCACTGCATGACATGCGGGGCAACCACTGAGAGAGGTGGACTTGGTACTATCGAGTACGGTGTGACTCCTGGGTCCTGTGTGAAGTGACTCAATAATTCTGTGGACCAACAGAGAACCGAAACCTCTTCTTCCAAGGTAAGCAGGAACTGTGCCTGGCTCTCTTAATAAGGAAGGCTGTTTGCCTAGGGGACCTGACCTGTAAGAGCAGACATAGGGACTGGGTCTTGAAGTAACTTAATTAGAAAAACCTCCACATTGCACTAGATATCAAAGAAGCACATTTTATTAGTGACTCAATTAGAAGTTATGCACATGTCCGTTCTAGTTCCCGAATTTGTTCCTTTGATCTATTTGTCTATTCCTCCTCCAAAACCACATATTATTGATTATCATAGCTCTTATGCCTGGTTGCCTCCTCTTAGTTGTCTCTGGCTCTCTCTAGTGAACTAGCCGGCCTACGGCTTAGCTTGTTGCATTTATTTACAGGGAGTTACCAGACTCCCCCTTATTTACCTGTCAATAAAACCTCCATTGTTTTGACAGCCCGCCTTGGCTAGAATTCCCTCAAACTCTGTACTGAATAAAATCGGTCCCTTGGGGAATAATTTTGGAGCTCTCTGTTCTTGTGAACTGTCTGTCCTCCTGGGTAAAATCTCTGAATCACTGGTCCTGAGATGGATTAGGTAGGTAGCCTCTGGTCTCCTTGGCTTGTCTCTCCTGATATGGAGCAGCTGCCCGATGCCTGAACTGAGGTGGGGGAATTAGAGCCCCAGCATTCTCAACCTGCCACCCTTGGGCCCAAGTCTTAGTTCTTTAGTGGAGGGGCTACTGGAGGACAGAAACCTCAGACTGCTTGCTGCACACCAGGAATTAAGCCTCTTCAACTAGGAGTTGGAAGAGATGAAAAATACTAGTTGCATCGTTTTTATGATCAATATTTACTTTCTTCAAGTCCAGGATTCTTTCAGCCCCGATATCTTCCTTATGGGATATCACCCTCCATAGGACTGGTAAATGGTTCCTCTACATCATAGCTATTTAAAACATTTTTTATAACATGATAGACCCATCTGGTTAAGATAAAAGAAATAAGAGATATCTCATATCCAACTTCAAATGAATCAGTTTTCTTTCCCAGAGGCAACTATGGTTACCGGTTTTTTGTGTATGCTTCTAGAATTAGTCTATAAAATACATGCACATTCCCCATTTTTTAAACCTGAGAGATAGGATGCTGTACTGTACCTTGTTCCAACCAGATCAGGTGCAGCATCTCCACGTGGGCCCACTGTCCGGCTGCACACAGCGGAGCGCACCATTTGCCCTGAGTAGTCAGTGCTGAGCGTGGGGTTCCACGGACAGGGGCGGCCCTGGTGTGGGCAGATTTACTTCTGTTGAGGCAGCTACATCGGTTGTGTGGTGAACTATAACTTCTCTAACAGGTTGAGCATAGGTTATTAGTCCAAAGATTTGTGTTATGTTTTAGAGAAAGACGATTTCCAAAATGTGATTCTTAAAAGGTCAGCATTTTAGAGATTTATTTTTATGAGTAAAGTTTTAATTATTTGGTACTGGCACTGTTGCTCCACAGCCATGAGCCATCCATCTCAAAGATTAATTGTAAAGGACACAACTGTCATTTTGCCAGCTTGATGGCGCCCTTCAGACAGGACGCTGTATTTCATCTCCCAGTAGGAGTCACTGCGCCAATGATTTGCATTTTTGTTTTTATAGTAGTTGTTAAAATTCCTTAATTTGTTTTAGAGATTTTACCAGGCACAAGAATAGAGACTACATTTCCCGCAGATAGCCAAAGTCATGTTTTCTAGTAAATAAGGCGAGTGTGAGTGTGGTATCCTTCATACAAGTGTCTTGAGGACAGCTGGACTGAATAAGAAGGAATGAAGTTTTGATGCATTTACCATCTGGAAGGATCTCAAGGGTTTTCTGTTGAGGGCAAGAATCTACTGGAAAACTACATACTATGCATTCTGTGTCTGACATTCTTTGAAAGGCAAAACTATAGGGATAGATAGAGCAGAAGTCACAAGGGGTTGGGATAGAAGAAAGGCTTGATTGACACAAAGAAACATGAAGTGGGAATGTTGGGGGTAGAGGAGAAACTATCAGGCTGCTGGGGATAGGAGCTCCCTTAACAGCACTTAGGCATCAAATGACACACTAGAGCTCTCTGAGGGAGAAGGGGACAGTCCTGTTCAGACATGGATCAACCCTGCCGGGCAACAAATGCTCAGTTTAACGAGGGTATCTGGGTCAGGATCTGTCCCAAGGACCACAGTGAAGAGTGAACATTTTAACCCTGCACAGCCAGGAGCTCTCAGGCATAGGCAGTGCCCCTCCAATTCCTCTGAAGTGTCCACTTCTGTGGAGTCTGTGGAGCCACCATGAGATGGAAACCTGTACACATCTGTCCATTATTGCACCCTTTTGGTTCCAGAGCACAGAATGGAACAGAAAATTCTGTGCCAGCTCTGACTCCAGCAGGAAAACCCACCCCAAGTCCCGCTTAAGAAGGAGACAACTCGCTAGGTGGACACCTGCTGTGGCCTCTTGGCATCTGTGCCCTGTGTGTGGTGGAAAAAGTGAAAAAGACTGAAAAAGCTAGTCAAGAGAATGGCCTTTTGCCCTGATTTAAAGGGTGATTTGTACTTGATTCCTAAAATAGCTGATAATCCACTACTTCAGTCCTCACAAGTCCTTTTGCTGACCAAGGGCTGTCTCCAGGAATTGCTGTTTTCACATACAGACTGTTTCTCCTTGTCGTTTGAGTCCTAAGTGATCTTCAATCTTCGTTCTGGCGCAGGAGAGATGGAATGTCCTCTTGTCTTGCATTCCCTGAACTCAAAAGTGAGGACAGAGGGAAAACAATGGAGAAACAGAGAACAGCCTGGAGATCAGCAGTGAGCAGCGAGTACTGAGCCCTCAGACTCTCTTGGGCGCCTTCTAAGAAACACTCAGGTCCCACAGAGCCTCCTGGAAAGCCA
>RJWH01010573.1:0-16083 GCA_004363575.1 Solenodon paradoxus
CACACACACACACCATCATCCATGTCTCTGTCTCTGCCAACAAGTGGTCCTCCCTGTGCTTCTCTGTAGCTATGAGGGATTATTCCACTCTCACCAGCCACTCACATCATCTCTTCTGGCTGGAAATAGGAATTGCAGTTCCGTGATGACCTAACCTCTGTGCTTACCTGTAAGGGTAAATGCCTGCCATTCAAATCCTATGCTTTCCCTCGAGCTGGCATGTATTCCAGTGCCGATTCCCCTCTAATGCTTCCTGTGTCCCTTGCTCAGTAAATATTTCATGTGTGCATGCACTTTTCACTTTCTGCTTCCATTAAAGTTCTTATGATGCCTCTTGGTGGGACCTGCTACCTTGTGTTCACTGGAGTTTCTGTCTGGTAGATTGAGAAAGGGCAGACACTATGCCCTACACATCTTAGTGTTTGCCCCAAGAGAGTCCACCACATCCACCCAGTGAGTTAGCACCGACTGATTGAATATGTGAGTGAGTAGATAGAGAGATGACTTTTGGCGTCAAGAGGTTATCCAGCCACATTGGCCTATATGCTGTTGAGGAATTCAGAGTAATGTTACAAATTACAAACCTAGGTATTTAGTTCTAGGAGAATAGGTTTAAGAGAGACTGTTACCCTTATGTTTGATTTAGGCTTATTTCCGCCCTGCAGAGAGTAGAGAATTAGTTACAACAATGGTACCGCAAACTCCCAAGGAAGGCAGAAGTATTCTCTCATGACCATTCTATGATTATTACTAAGGCTTGAAGAAAAGGCTTCTCTAATATATGAGCTTTTCTTTTTTTTTTCCTTTTTAGTTGGACCCAGCTCTCTGAGAGCAAGTATAGAAGATCATAGGATATAAGAAAGGTTGAAAAATCCACGACTAGAAAAGACTTGACTTACAGTGCATATGCATCTTCTTGATCACAAACAATAGAAGTCAAGGTTAATCCATAGAAGCTATGATCAGACAACAGAAGTGTTGATTAACCAACAGAAGTTATGACTAAATCATAGTGAACCAACACAAATCATAGATAACCAATGGAAGTCTTGACTGACTAAGCGGATAACAACGCAGATCAGTGGATCTTCTACAAACTCTAGAGTAATCTGGTTCCTCACTAACTTAAGTACAGATAATAACATCCTCAAGGAACACATTAATTTTAAGGAATATTTTATCCAATTGGGGTCTAATACTATCACTTTGACAGGTGATAGCTGAAGACTTTGTCATTCATTCACTCATTCAATCGATAATTACTTATTGAATATCTGCTAGGTATCGAGTTCTGTCCCAGATCTAGGACTATTTAGCTGCTAGGTACCAATACACTTTTATTAGGTGTTGAAATATTGAAATGCTCTCCCACTAGTTGTTGAATAACCACTGCCTTCAGTCTTCCCCTGCCCAAATCTATGATCTTGATTCCAGGCACACTCCTGAGTCCACTTTGGAGCCTGTTTCCAGAAAGCTGGATCCCATGTCCACCCTTGTCCCTGGTAGGGAAATCTGGTTCCCAGCAAGGAAGATGTGAGGATACTATGACACCCTAGTGTGAAAATCCATAAAGCCCTTTTGGCTCCTGGAGATTATGACTAGACTGCTATCCACAGGTTAGCATTCGTCCCTGTTGCTGATGTCACCTCTGAAGTGGACAGTACCGCCGTTTGATGTTTTAACTAGCACACTTGAGTGAGTGTGATTTAGCAGGACGAGGGAAAATAGCATGGTTGCCTAGAAGGGGACGCATTCACGTGTTCTTGTATCGGTCATGTCCCCCTTCCTGGATAAGGTGATACACACCCTGAAGATTGATAGTAGGTTCCAGATGCACCAGGGAAAGGATGTTCCAGGAAAATGAGGGTGAAATTATGTGGTATCATCAACCCTAGACTTGGTGTCAGAAAACCAGCCCCTAAAATTTACTGAAGACGATGCGCCAATTATTGAAATGTTCCACCTTCAATCCAGCCACAGATACCTGCCTGATAGCCCTCACAGGTGCTGTGCAGACTCATTCTAAGATCAGTGTAGAAGTCATCCATAAACCCTCTTACTGTATCATTTAGGCCACAGGCTAATCCCAACAAATTGCATTCAAGTAGCGGGCATCTTGTCTTTTCATCCACGTTATTAGTCTTTTTCTTTGTCCACAACAGCTCCCTCATCCTCACCCCGAGGCCATCCCAGCGATGATACCCATGGAATTCCTGAAATTCACAACTGGAAATTACAAATAAGCCACCCAGTTCATCACTTAGGAGGTGAAAGCACTTAGCTCCTTAGGATTGTGACTCGCCCAGCGTCACACAGTGGCTCTGAGGCGGCAGCCCAGCAGCTCAGCTCCCATGGAAGGCTCTTCCTCTGTCGCCTCTCCCTCCTCTCTCCCCTCGGATTGCGGCTCCAAATGGGACCAGATCTTCCTTACACGCTCAGCAATTTCTCCTCCAGAAAGGGCTCTAGCTGTCTCCTGGCTTCCGTAACGATCAGTCTCAAGTTTACTTCTAAGACTATTTTTACATATGACAGATTTTAAGTTATAGTTTGGTTTCCCACGTCTGAGGATCCCAATTTTAGGTGATCCAGATTCATACCTTTGCATGACCATGAATCACGTATGCAGTAACTTGCTTATTTTCTCTGAATTCCTCCAAGAGAAAGTCAGTGCTGATCTGTCTCTAATATGTGTGTAGCTCCCGTTTCAGCAAGGGGTGAAGTGGCCTGGGGCTCCAGGCCTCCAACAGATCCAGCATCCAAGAGAGCTCAATGACATCTAATTAGCGTTATTATTTTGTGTCATCTTCGTTTATTTTGTAAGTGCCTTCTAATACTGACAGTTTCTGTTGGTTTTCCAATGCAGCCAGAGATGAAAGGTTTCCATTTTGAACAATGTTAAAGATAAAAGGAAGAGTCGATCTGAATAAAAATATTAAGTAAAATGCAGATGGCAAGGGGCTGTGTCTCTCACAGGCACACACTAGGTCCTCAAAGCAGTGGTCGATAAGGGAACAAGGTTCTTGTATCAGTTCATTGTTGACAGGGGAGGAGGAGGAGGATTTGTACCATGTAACCCTCCCTTTGGCCTCAGAGGGCATTTCTGTTTACCCAACCCATGTGTAAAAATACCTCCCAGCATATATTTGAGTCAGCAAGTATTCTACCATGGTGGAAATGATTTACTGAAACTTAGACCTTCTGCTGAATTCCAGCCAAAAATCTGATTTGGAAAAGCAAGAAGTCCTATCTAGTTTCTGCCGTCATTGTTTCTGAACCACCCTACCTGGATAATTAGAGACATATAAAGTTCTTTCATTTGCTCTTCTCATTTCATTTGAGCATCATGAGATTGTTTTTCTCTCCTCCACGGTCACGCGCTAAGAATATTTGGCTTTTAATACATAGAGGTCACCTTTGTCCGTACCTCACTTCGCACATGCAGAAAAGACTGGAACTTCCACTGTGGCTGTGTTTCTTGGCAAGAAGGCAATGAAGTTTTTGTAAATTGAGTTTTTACATCTGGCAGCCAAAAGTGTCTTGAAGGCTTTTTTTTTGCAGGAAAAGATAAATTTGAGGTACACAGATTCTGTTAGGATTTCAGAGTACTTGTAATCTGTTATTTTAGAGTCTGTGCATATTTGTAGCTCCAGAGGTACAAAAATAAACTATGTTTTCTTGGAAAATGTGTGTGTCTGCGAGGTGACAGGAGTTGCAACCTTAAATAAGATTTTTCAGGCATTTACAGTTGAACCACGCCAGTGAAAATATTTTTATTTAAGCATTAAAATCCTAGGGTGCGATGTAAATATCCCACACAATGCGTGTTGCATGAGCTTTCTTTGCTAATATTCTCTAGCTCCGAATGTTTTTCATCCTGGCTCCTGGAGAGTTAATATACTACAGGGAAAGTGGAACTCAGATGTGAGTCTTATCTGCTGTTCAACACAGTTGGCGGCCTACTCCTTACAGTCAAGAGAACTGTTTCTCATGCAGGGAAAAGTCACAACATAATTGATAAGGCACAACTCCTTGCTTTGAATTGTGATAGCAACGCACAAGTTTTTGTTGGGCAGTTAGGAGACAGAAAAGACAACAGGGGTACCTTTCCACTCACATTTTTATTTATGGAGTATCACTTGCTCTCATTGTCTGCAAAGCTGCATGACAGACATTTGGAGGACAGAGACAAGATGAGATCCTGTTCTCATGGAGCTGAAATTCTGGTGGCTTTCATCCATGTTTCACAAAAAGCAGAAAAACTTTCTTCTTTAGTCAAAGTATAATTTTCAAAAGTTTAAAGCAAGAGCTTATTTAAATATTCAGTAAGTGAGCACATTCTTACTTATTTAACTCACGAGGGAAATGAAGATGATATGGCAAGTTCAAAGGAGGATATGAGAAAAATAGGTAGGTAGGTTGGTAGAGCTAGAGGAAAAATGCTGGAATAAGATTTAGAGTCAGATACAAAACTGGTTAATGTCCTACAAGGCAATAAAACAATAATCTTTGGTTATATTTCAACCAGACAGAAATCCTTTGCACTTATACTCAACAAATATTATTTGTCATTTACCGCTCTTCTAAAATCTTTACAGAGTCTGGGCCCAATCGAGAGTAAACAGTAAGTCAAACCACTTACATTTCCCGAGAGCATCAGAGGACTCTCAGGTGGAACCATCCGTCAATGCTGTGGCTCTGCCCCACAGAACTTTCTGTAATGATGCACATATTCTATATACGTGTAATCCAATGTTGTGGCCACTGGACGTCCGTGGCTGTTGAGCCTTTGAAATATGGTTGTCACTGAGGAATGTAATGTTATTTAAATAGCCAAATAAGATCAATGGCTACCATATTGAACAGCACAACTCTAAGATGCCATTAATGGAACAGTCGTTTTTCTGTCTTGTTTCTCATCTGGGATCATCTTTTTCTTAACACTTTGTAAATGAAGTCACACTTTAAATATTACAGCAGGAGCAAAATATGCAAAAGAACTTGGAGAAGATTCCTTTGAAAAGACCTAATTCTTTCATGAATTCAACACTTCTTTTGCACGTGTGATGACTCTCATCGTGAGTTTCTGGAGACTGAACTCACCTGATTCCTTCTGGCCAGCAAAGGGGCAACTTATGAAGCTCAGTCTGATTGGAAGGAACCCAACTCTGTACTATGTTTTCCAAGTATATCAACCTGGTATTCATCTTTCTTTAGCAAGATAGTAACGGTCACGTCTCGTTTTGATTAAAAGGGGCTTTCTGGCGAGCCACAATGGGAGAGCCGACTTAATATTTCACAAGGATTTTAAGGCTTAAACAAGTTAACTTTTCTGCTGCCATCACTTCATTACTCAGAATGAGCAATCAATGCATTGATAAGATTGACTTTGCTTTCTGGTGAAGCCCTCATTTTATTCCGTTCTCTCCTCTTCTTCCTCACTTGCAGGGTTTTTTCCGCAGAAGTATTCAGAAGAACATGATTTACACTTGTCACCGAGATAAGAACTGTGTTATTAATAAAGTCACCAGGAATCGATGCCAGTACTGTCGACTCCAGAAGTGCTTTGAAGTGGGAATGTCCAAAGAATGTAAGTGGAGTCTCAACATTTTTTCCTCCCCTTGGCTGTACCTTCAAGTAGAATTTGCTCAGCTTCCAAATCGAGTTGTAGAAGACGCCGGCATGTGGAATGTAGACAGGACACTGATGACAGATTGCCAAGGGTAGTCGTAAACAGAGGTGGCAGGCAAATAGACTACCTGTGGGCATTTTCGGATAAACCTCGAGTGGCAGTTGGTGAAAGGTAGCAATTGGGTGTCATGGATGGCAGATCTGTACACAGCACAGTTACTGATTCACAGTGAATTTCAGAGCTGTGTGTAACCCAAGCATATTACCACAAAGCCACACAGTGACTCCATTTCCCGACAGTAGGAATATAGAATTTGCTCAGAATAAAATGAGACTGGAGGCATGAATATTAACAGTAGTAATCATTTTCCTTTTTTTTTTTTTTTTTTTTTAGAAGGGAGAGAGTATAAAGCTTTCGTTATGGAAGAAACATAAAATTTGTCGTGCTGGCCTGCCCGTGTGGCTCAGGCAACTGAAATGCTGGTGTACAGACCAGATAAAGCCCCAGGACCCGGGTTCAACACCCAGGGTTGGGGTGAAAAGCCAAAAATGCATAACTAAATAAAGATGTTTCTTCTCCTCCTTCCTTTAAATACTTCTCCTCTCCCTTCCTTCCTCTTAAAAAAAAAAAAAAAAGAAGTCCTGCTGATGGTCTTCTAAATTTGATGTAGCTTTTTTCTTCAAGACACCCCCTCCTCCAAACAATTATGCACTAAATTAATGTGAAAGAGAATATTTTAATTGGTTAAAAATTAGTGGTCCATAAACAGATAAGATTTGAAATCTTATCTCTAATAAGGCAGAATATATATGCCACAAAAAATGTCATCACATACATTCTTTGGCGCTTTAAAACATTAAGGGACAGGAGTGTAACTGGTAAATGGCTTGGCTTAGGGAGGCCTAAGAAAGGCACATGACTCAGTGGCTGTGAGGGGACATAGAGATGCTGGAGACATGGCCCTAGTCTTCTATGAGTGTGGGACAAAAAGTCAGGTACCTCAACCCCGATCTGCACTGGGGTCTGAACTGTTACAGACTGGGGGCTCTTCAGTTCTGGGACAGGGGAATGTGTCATGTGGAGTCTGAGTGTGGAGAGAGATGGCCGACAGCATTGCTCTGATGGCGCTCGGCTGGGGACTGGCCTTCTGCTGGGAGAAGCTACGTGAGGATGTTTTCTTGGTCTCCCGACCAGCATCCATCCCTCACTGTCTCTAGGTGGACTCAGGCTTCAACCACTTTTCCATCTCTTGGCCAGTGAAGAAAGAAAAATGGAAAGTCAGGCAGACATTGGCCCCTGAATGTCATCACCGAATTGCTAATGCAACCAGCCTACCACCTCTACTTCCAGATCATTTTGTTGTATTTAACAAGAAGTACCCATAAGGCAGCTGGGCTTGGGTCTGGCTCTTATTTCGGGTTCTGAGGAGCAAGAATGGACTGGGTCATTCAGATAAGCACCCTGTGAGTGCTATCCTTTCCAGTAGTTTTTTCCTCTGGACTGTTCTGTCAGCAGGTGATGGATCAGCTGGTCCCCTGGGACTCCCTGCGAAGTTTAGAGCTCTGGGATGACTTAAAATCAGTGGTCCGTGACATGGACACATGAAGCTTGTGTTCCCTTAGCTCAGGCCCCAAAGGCTGAAGGAAAAGCCTGACATTGACCTGAGATAATCAGGCATGTATTATGTCCAAGGAGGCTCAAGGATGGTCGCCTCAGTCTCTGGTTTTGGTCTGACGGCTGGTGACATGGCTGTCACACTGCAGTTCTGTGGGAGAATTTTATGCAGTTCAGACTGAAATTATAAGTGAGTAAGCTAGATGTAGACTCAGGGAAAATCAGTACTTTTGCATTTATTTTATGTGGGCTAGAAACCCATTTCCTGCTTACATTACTTCAACCCATATCCTGCTGCCCTGTTAAAAACTGGCAGCCTGGTTGGCAATTAGAAAAAAGTAGTATTTACACCCACTGGAAAACTCTAGTTTCAACCCTTAAAGAAGTTCTCAGCTTCATTAGATTTAAAAATATAGAAATGGGAAGAAAATGGGATCATTATGCCCACATCTACAAAAATAACCTTCTTGTCCTTAGAAGGAAAATAATGGGAAGAAATAAACACTCAGAGTATGGGGACTGATAGTTTAATAGGATATTTTTGAAGTTGAAACAGAAGGAAGTTGGAAAATATGAGAGTCAGTAACCAATTATACCAGAGTGTCACAACTGAAATGAACCCAAGAATAATAGATACTCGTTGAGTGTTAGAACTGAAAAGGGATCTTAGATATTGCTTTTCATTCACCCCTCTCACTTGACATATAAGTACATGAGGACCTGGAAAGGTGAAATGGTTTTCCCAGCCATCTCTGACTGTCTAAAGACAGGTCAGACTAGAACCTTGCCATGCTTTCTTGGCAATACCAAGATTAGTAAGATTTGCATTCAGTCCTAGCCATAGTCGTGCCAATTCAATAGTATGTCCCACAACTCTTTGGGTACAAGTGACAGAAAATGCAGTCCAACCTGTAAAAGTTAAAAAAAAAAAAAAAAAATTGGCACTTAGAACTGAACATTCCAGAGTAACACAGCTGGATGGATCCAAGGGCTAGCCTCCTTTTTCAGGGCGTGATTCCTATTTTCTCTTGCAGCTGTTTTTTGCTGTTTTGATTTTGTTTCTGGAAAGATTTTCCTCATGACAAATACAAATGGCCGCCAACAGCTCCAGACTGGTAGTCTACCCATAAGAAAGAGAGACTCACACCCCATCCATCGTTCCTTCAGGCCTAGGGGCCAACCCCAATGACATGACTTGCGGCAGGCTCTCCTCTGTGAACATGGCGCTTTGGCTGGCAGATAACCCACTGGGACTGGCCAGGTATGGCTCCTTTGCCAGTCCTTGGAGCCCAGGATTGAAGTTGACCCAACCCAAACCATATGAGCCAGGAGAGAGGGTGGGAGTGTTCCTCACAGGGAATCCGAAAGACGGAAGGCAAAATCTAGCTTGTGTCTGACATGACATGTCAAGTCCTATAGTGCTCTTCTTAGTACATTCTTCTTTATGCTGCTGGGTAAAACCCCCAAAAAAGAAACCTAAGAATCATCTGATAGTGCTAACTCCCAGAGTTTTCTCTCTCAAACATTGTGTTAACCACTTTTGATACTTTATGCTGTTTGATAAAACAATCCTGAAAGATCATGTAGTTATAGTCCTTCTCTCCCTGTTTTTGTGAGGTAGGTATGGAAGCTGAAACGCAGAAAAGTTCATTAACATAGGTTAGCACAGTAAGGGGCTGTGCTGGGGTTTGGATGCAGGGAGTTTGACTGGAAAGTCTGCGCTCCAACTACCAAAAAACTGCGTGACATAAAAGCAGCTTTTAAAATTCTGAGTTTCCTTTTAACTCTACTTTATTGCCAGTGGTTAATAAAACAATCATCACATTCTTTGCTCTGTATTAGAGACGCACCCCCAAGAAAATCATGGGCAAATTTAATTTTTATAGATCAAATTTGGTCTAAAATGTTTAATAGGATTTACTAGAAAAAGAAATCCTTGAGTGTGACCCATGAGAAAAGCATGATTATTTCTTCATTTTTCTGTTTTGTGAATACAGGTGGGTATATCTCCTATTTTTCAAGGACTTTGTACAAGTAGGGGAGCCTTTTTGCAGAGAAATAGCCATTTGTCAGAGCATGGAATTTGAAAGCAGGAGCAGCAAGTGAAAAAAATCGATTTTTAGCTGCATTCTAAAAGTGGTACAAAAATTTATGAAGAACTTGGGAAGGAGGCAAAGGAAGCAGAATGACTCAAAGTTGAGTGATGAGCTTCTGCTGGTGGGGTGGGAGGCTTGTAACATGTCAACCAAGGAAGATATGTGGCAAATCCCTGAAATAAAAACAAAGAAATAAAAAAGAAAGACAGTAAATGAAAATAGAAAATGTGGGGTTGTGAACAATAATTGTCTGGACCAGTTGGTGATGCAGGTGAATAGCTACTTGTCCAGGCTGTGAAAGGAGAAGGTGTGAGACAGTGCTTCTCAGAGGCTGGCAGGGTATAAATCATATCAAATTCAAATCTAAGCCAGAGATCTGCAAACTTTTTTTTTTTTTTAGTATTTTATTATAGTAACTTGGTTTTACAAATTAAAATAAACTCAGGTGTAGTTTCCCCATTCCTCGGAATATGCCAGCACAGCCTGCCCTCCACCACATCACCAAGTGTTCTTCACCATTGTCCAGTGGGCTCTGCCACCATTGTCCCTACTGCGCCTTCCCATTCCATATTGGTAACCTCAGTTGTATTGCAAGTGTTGGTTTTGTTTCATCTGTTCCTTTGTTTTGTCTGTTCACATTCCACTTATGAGTGAGGCCATCTAGTGTCTATCGTCTTCTTTTGACTTGTCTCACTTAGCATCATCCCCTCTAGTTCCATCCATGTTGATTCAAATGGCAGGGTTTCATCTCTTCTCAGGGCTGTGTAGTGTTCCATTGCGTATGTGGACCACATCTTCTTCATCCATCATCTGACGCTGGGCACTTAGCTCGTTTCCAGTTATTAGCTATTGTGAATAGGGCCGCAGTAAACATGGGGTGCACAAATCTCTGTGATTTAGTGTTTTTCGTATCTTTCAGGTAGATACCCCAAAGTAGGAATGTGGGATCACATGGGATTTCCATAGTCAACTTTTTGAGGACTCTTAATACTGTTTTCTATAGGGGTTGCACCAATTTCTGCAAACTTTTTAAAAAGGGCCAAATAGAAAATATTTTTGGCATTGTGAATCATGTATGTAGCATAAAAGCAGCCATAGGAAATGCTTAACCAAGCATGCCCTTGGTTAAGCCTTAGTGGCTTAGTGGGTAAGGCCTCTGTACACAGTCCACATACATCCCAAGGACCCAGGTTTGAGACCCAGGGCTGAGGGGAACAACCAAGATGATCCACTAAATAAAATAAATGTTTTTTCTTCCTCTCTCTTCCTGCCTGTTAGCCTACTTGCCTTCATTCCAGCCGGCACCTTTCCTTAAACACAAAACAAAAACATAGACATGTTACGTTCCAATAAAACTCTAGTAGCAAAAACAGGTAAAGGGTTAGGCTTGGCCCCATGGCTGTAGTCTGCCAACTTCTGCTTGAAGTGGCCCACCCTTTGCCCTCCAGGGCTGCTCTGTGATCTCATCTTCAAATCACCTCCCACTGTGGTCTCCTCCCAAGAGACACCCCAGCTTCCAGCCACTCTGGGCCCTGCAGACCCTCCCTGTTCCCCTGGAGGCTGTACCCCGAAGTGGGGCTTCCTCTTCCTTTTCCTTCAGTTGAACCCCAGCTACCTGCTGTAATGTCACTTCTCTTTGCAACCTCGCACACTAGGAAATTCTAGGCAGAGCTGCTCCGTCTTCCCTTGAGTTCCTGTGGTGCTTTGAACACACCTCCGTGAACCACTAACTTTACTATAGTTGGATTGCTCACACACCAAGGGGGCTGGCTGACTTGATTTTATGCCCCAAGAGAAAAAGCATCATGTCCTCCTCACCTTCCTACCAATTGTGGTAGCCCCCCAAATTAGCAGGATGCTTTGCTCAGAAATTCGATGAGTCAAGGGGTTAAATGTCATGGGCAACCAAGAGCCGCCTCTCCTTGGCTTTTCTTACTGAAAAGTGTCAGATGCCCACCAGTTGTGGGCACATATCTATTTAACACTCAGTCTTTCCTTAATCTGCTAGGGTTCCAGAACAAGTTATTCAAGTTCGTTGGGGCTGTGTTTTCTGCCTGGATAAGAAGAACATTAGTATTAGCTAACAGCCAGGGGCATGATGTGAGAATTGATGCTTTTAATCCTGTTTAGACAGCGGGGTTTCTGCAACCTGCTTCTTCCTGCCAGGTCCCTCCCCTAGCAGACATGAGTTCTTCGAATATGTTTGCTGGTGGAAATAGTCCAGCCGAACAGGCATCTTGTGCAAATACACAGGGCACCAGCTTAGTTGTGGGAGAGGCTCACATGGGTAAGAGACGGGCTTGGGAGCCCACTTCTGCCAAATCTCGGCCATCTAGTTAGCTCATGATGCAAGCAGTGGACCCAGAAATACACTAAACATGGGGGCCCCGAAGGCAAAACAAAAATGGAAGGTAAGACTTAGGCCAGAATTAAGACTTACGTGCTGTGATGGTGGGTGTGATTTGACCCGGTTCTCACAGCCCTCGGCTTCCAGAAAGGTGCCCTCCACCCATGCCTGCAGCAGAGACGCTATGGAAGGTGGTGGGTGCCTCTCCCAGGGTATTTGTTCTCTCCTTTCTGAAAACCACAGGCCATTCATTCACAAGGGAATCGCTTCATATCTCTCTTTGAGCTTCTGTTAGTCACCAGGTCTTTGAGTGGTAGGAAAACATGTCTTTGATTTTGTTTGAAAACACTGTTTAGCCTTTATTTCATGGCCTTTTTTTTTTTTTTTACCCTGTGACAATTTCCTAAGTGTATTTGTAGGCTAGAGCAATTGAATAATCTCTGAATTTAAGAATCCCTCAGCACTCATTGGCACTTCCTCATTGGGGGCATATTGAGCTTAAAAACAGCTTTTTATAAAGTCTCCAAATTCCGATTTATACTTTAGACGTGACTGTCCCCGTGGGTCGATTCGCCGCAGTCCCTGCGCTTCGTACAGACTCAGATGCTTCCACAAGACTTTGTGTTATTCTGTTTCTCTCATTTCCCCTTCAGTGTTCAACTTGCGTCCAAACAAACCTTCTGGATTAAAGGCACTTAACCTCAGTTACAAGCGCTTTTGTTGGTGCACAAATTATATTGATGTGCTCATTGGTTCTACGGCTGGATTTTACTGGCTTAATAACAAGGAAATTCATATTGGAGGTTGCCCTGTGTGCTGGGAAAATTACATAAAAATCATCACCAGGGCACTTAATGTCTTTCTAATTTTAGTTTATTTCTTCATTTGTTCCCATGTTACATCCTGGCCTGTGACTAGGCTTCTAAGGCTCTCCTTTCTCCCTCCGCCCCCAAGTCCCCAGAGAACCACCCCCAACAGTAAATGAAAGGTTAGAAACTTCCCATTTTTATATCTGAAAGGCTCATGGAAGCTGGAAACTAAAAATCAGCTGCCCTTTTCCAGTTGCCAAGTGTTCGTGTTTTCCTGCATCTGTCCAGGAGATTAAAAAAAAAAAACAAAAAACCAACCAACGGATTCCATTTGGGCAAAAGCAGCCCAGTGACGTCAGTGCCACAGTGGGACTCGGAGCCATTAACACTCAGGCTGCAAAGGAAGTATGAAAATTCCCCCAGCGTTACTAGCATCTCTCCCTGCAGCCTGTCTCCTGGAAAGGGACGCTCAGCACATTGTCACCTTAGAAGAGGGAGACATTTTCAGGGCACAATAGGACAGAGCAGAGAAGGGACAAAGGGCTTCGAAGTTAGCCTGAGCTGCGCTCAAGCGCAGCCTCTCCTTTGGGCTGGGTGTGCGGTTTGGCTTCATGTGGAATGAGCTCATCACAGCAGGGGGATTATCACACAACCTTGTCGATTCTTCTGTGCATGGGCCCTCGTGGGGACAGCATGTCTAGCGCTGTGCTTGGCACACAGTAGGTGCTAAATAATGACAGCTGTTTTTTTTTTTTTTTTTCGAGTCCTTGCTCTCTTGGTGACTTTGGTAAGCTTTGTACCGCTTTGCAGAGGCCGCAGCTTTTTTGATGTTAATAACTACAGCCTTGGGCCTTCTTGGGGAACAAAGTCAAGGGTGTAGATTCTGTTCCCTTAACAGGGTTGGTCACACCACAGCCTAGATGGAGAGCCCTGAAGATTATGTCTCAGCATTAAATAAAGTTTGCAGGCACTGCTTCTAAAACATACACCCTTTGCTGGGAGGCCGAGGGCTCATTTGCCCAGAGAGGCCGGGACACGTGTAATCAGAGACTAGGAGGGGATCTTCATGTCATGGAATCCAACTCCATGGGGAAAACCGACCTGGGGTGTTAAGAAAGCCACCTGGCCCTGCATCCTGCATCCGTCAACTCGAGGTGAGGCCACTGAGGTCTCCGGGCCAGGCCAAGCCCATATCAGATCCCCCAGGAGGCACCTCCCTCCTTCCCAGCCGCCTCTTCTCCTCCTCGTCCTTCACTGGGACGTCTGCAGCTGGCCCCTGTCATCCGTTCATCATGTCCTTCTTCCCGCCCAAATCTCTCACCATTTGCAATCGGCCATATGGAAGGAGGCTGGGAAGGACATGGGACAATATGATAGCTGCTGGCCACAGAGCAAATTACCAAGAGTAGAGTCTCTAAGACATTGGTTCATTCCATGCAAGTGATAGGACAGGGATAGGGCTCTGATCCTCATTGTCCTAATATTTGGGGAGGCTAGAAGACCTGCCTGAAGTCACACTCCCGGCTTCTCCCTCTGATCCCACTTCTAGTCCCCGGTACCCTTTCCATCCCACCATGCTTCTCTGACAGTAACTTCTGGTGTGCATTTAATATGCCACAAAGCTTTCCATATCTTCTCCCATCTTGGCTCCCTACTTTCCATACTCCTTCATTTACATACATGATTTAGTTGGATTTCTGAACTCATTTATTATGGTCTCTCCCCAAATGTAAACTCTGCACACAGCGATAGGAAATACAATTTAAGGAGTATTGAATTGAGCACAGAATATTATCAAATCATAGACTGACAAAATGATTCCTTTTTCCAATATTCTAGTCAGTCTTTTTTATTACCAAAGAGAAAATCGCAGTTGGAGGTTGGTACAACCTTAATTAATACCTCCTGAACCTCTGCCAATCCCTTTGTTTTTTGTTTTTTGTTTTTCACCGAGAGAGGACAAGCAACTGCACCGAGTTAGGACTAAGTGGCATTTATTTCCCAGGTCTGCAAACTCTTTATTAAATGGCCAGATAGTAAATATTTTAGGCTTTGAAAGCCATTTAGTGTGTGTGGCTACTTGATTGACCATCGCAACAGAAAAGCTTCATGAACAAGCATGGCTTTGTTCCAATACCACTTTATTTACAAAAACAGGCCGTCAGCCTGAGAACCCGACTTAATTCTACCCTTATCTCCTGTTTACTTTTCCCTTTATAACAGTAGTCATTACGTTTATCTGTGATTGAAGAAGTTAGAAACCCTAAAAGTACAGCAGCTACTACCTGCAGGTGAAAAGTCACGCAGAGAGTAATACAAAACCCTGTGTTGTTGTTAGCTGGTCAAGTTTTTTGTGTGTCTTACCTGGGATAGAGCAGAGTCTGAGGGTCCCAGGTCCCCACAGCACCCTGTCGTGCTCACCGATGCTGGGGACCCCCCTGTCCTCCCTCTGACTTGTTCACTCCTGACGTGAATGACTCGAGATGGTCCTCTGGGTCTCAGTACTCTGGCTTTGCAGGGCGAGTCCTGTCCTGGTACAAGGGAGGTGATAAGTAGACGAGTGCGAAGGTGGGTTTCAAAGGGACAGATGAACTGGTCGAGGGCAGACGAGGCATAGGGGAGAGCGCAGGTGCATGGGGGGCCACACCTTCTGAAGACTGGCCCGGTCGTTTTGTGGCCTAAGGGACAGCCTGGATTCAACCCCCCGCCTGCCACTTAGGTCTGTGTGGTGTTCAGCAGGGAACCCCGTGCCTCTTCCTCCTCGCCTGTAACATGGAGATAGTAAAAGTACTTACCCCATAGGGCAGTGAATTGATACACAGCAGAAGCTAAAGACATTATGTAACTGCTAGCTCTCCTTACCCTCCCTCCTGCTAGAGTGGCCCATCCGGGCCTTCCAACAAATGACCTATTTATTTGACCCTCAGAATAGTCCTACTGACTCTACGGAAACAACGAATGCTGCTTCCGGCCCAGTGATCCATTCACTCAAAACAAGAGGCACTCTTCAATGTGACATTTGTCCTGGGGGGCTCAGATCGAGCACCCGCCCAGCACAGGGTCCGCTCTGCAGCAGATGGCCCCAGGCTGGGGTCCATAGTCCTCCTTGGTTTACAGATTTGGCTCCAAGTGTCTCCCTGGGGGCAGAGCTGCAGAGCTGGCCCAGCCGGCCCGGCTCGCCCACGCTGATCTTGTGTCTCGCTCCCCAAATGCCCCACCTCCCGTTACGCCGGCCGTCCATCCGCAGGGTGTGCACACTTTTCTCTCCGTGATGCCACCACCTGCCTGCCTCTCCTGCTCATCCTGCCAGCCAACCCCCCCACTGGCACACACCCGTCTCCAGCAGTGGGCAGCAGGCGAGGTTGCCTCTCACCACTACAAGCGGACATATAAGTGGCCCCTCTGTCGGGTGACTTTCAAGGTCCATGTTTTCAGTCCGGAGCGGGGAGTGTGTGTGTTTCTGAGGAGCGGGGACCACAGACGTGGTTTCCACTAGCTGTGAGCCGCTGAGGACAAGCACAGACACTCATTCTTATTTGGGTTCCCGCTGTCCGTCCAGTGCCTTGTACGGCGTAGATATTTCTGCAA
>RJWH01010574.1:0-5000 GCA_004363575.1 Solenodon paradoxus
GGGGTCTGGGGTCCGGGGTCCGGGGTCCGGGGTCCGGGGTTCAGGGTCCAGGACAACAGTAGAAACTCGTCTGAGTCATGTCGCTGCACGTTAATACTACGACTACTGCTGACATCGCGACTCCACGGTACCACGTGGCTGCTCTCTGCCGCGTGGCGACGGTCCCCCACGCTCGCCCGGGGAGCCGCTCCTGGCCTGCGTGCATCTCAGGCTGGTCAGGAGGGGCAGATGAGGCACCAAGACTGGGATGAAAGCCCAGGGACCCGTAATCAATATCATTGTTCGTTATGGAATTACTTGAATTCAAAGAATGAGATTTTCATAGGAACATTGAAGGGTCGCAAGTCTAAGGTCGCACAAACCAGGTAAAGCTGTCCTGAAAGCAGCACTAACAATTCACGTGAGCACTTCCATTGTTATTTATACAAAGGGGGCGCCGTGCTCACTGGAAACTGCAAATGAGGCTGGAGTCAGCAACTGAAAGTTTATTATTTGATCACATTTTAAATTCATGCTGAATGGCATAATAAAGTCCTTTTTAAAGGCAACAGAACTAATACATTGAAAGATGCATTATGATTTATAAACTGGGTAAAACAGAAACTGTATTTAGTCCCGGTCCTTCTCTGGACACACCCTGCAGAACGGCCTCCACGGTGTGGCCGTCGCTGCTCCCCTCTGGCCCCGGGCTGGCCCACGGCCCTGAGTGGGCCCTGACGCCCCTGCCCGCCTGGGTCTCCGGAGAGGCTGGTGCCGACGGGACAGGTTGCGGGAGATTCCTTAGGAATGTGCTTCCCGGCGGCGCCCCCTCAACTGGCCCCAGGCTCCCTCTCTGCACGTTCACGACTGAATCTCCACACCCATGAACAAGGCCGCTGCGCCTCTCGGCATCCTGCCTTCAGTGTCCCTCGCACAGGCTGAGCTTTAATGGAGCCGCTGGGCTCGGGAGTGAGGTGGTCAGCGCCCTTGTCATTAGACACGCTGAGGGCAGGGCCACCGGCCCAGCCGGGTTCAGAGCGCGTCCCTACGGGCGCTCTGCAGACAAGGGCCGAGAAGCCTCCTGCGGCGGGAAAGGTGCCCGCTGCGGTCTGTGGCGCGGGGGCCGGGCACCCCGACGTCGTCCGTCCACTCCGGGCTGCTGTGTGCGTGCCAGCAATACCAGTACCACGTCGGTGTCCAGGGCTCCTGTGGCCGAGTCCCGAGGGCTGTGTCGCGAGCAGTGGGCAGCACTGGGGTCCCAGGTGCGGCCGACAGCGCTTCCTCCTGTGGCCCTGGCACCTCCTGCCAACACTGCAGGGCGTGGAGGCCTGGGCGAGGGGAGACGAGCGTGTGCATGTGTGTGTGTCTGTGCTCACGCTTACGCTGTTACTAGTTCACGCAACTCCCTCATCTTTGTGTTGTGGTGCAACAGAGCCGGAAAGAGAGAAGCGACCGTGGTCCTCAGAAGGCCTCCCCTTTAACGCGAACAGCTGAGGCGGAGGTGCGTGCTGTTCACGCCACAGAGGCCGGAATGTGCGGGCCGCACGGGCTCGCCTCGTTCCAGCACGGACACTAACCTCGGTCCTGCTCAGGCGCGGGCAGAGCCTGGCCCTCTGGGACATGGCCACCGGCCACCGAAGCCCGCGGCCTGGCCAGCGTTGGTGGACACCAGCTCCCTCCTCACGTGGAACCAGCTAGGCCCACCCGGAGGCTGTACTCACGGGGTCACCAGATGAATTAAAAGAGGAAACTGGGTCAACAGGTGGCAAAACGATAAAAATTTAGGGCAGACTGTGGGAAGGGGTGTTTGCAGACAGTCGGCGTTTTCTGGACCGTCGGCCACTCTCCGCTGGGCCCCATGAGGACCCTGCAGGGGTAACGCTGAGCCACGCACCCCCCCGCCTCTGATGTGGTTCGGACAGGCGCTGGGCAGCGCTGTGCTCCCCGCCCTTTCCGCTGGGTCACAGCCGCTGCAGCCCAAGGGAACGCCTGGTCCCGGTGACGGGGCAGCCCTGCTCCGGCCAGGCAGCCTCCCCTGCAGAGGAGCTGGGCCGCGGCAGGTCCAGTGGGGAACAGGCGGGAAGGGACGCCTCCTGCTCTGCGTGGAGGGACACCACGTGGCTGCGCACAGCCCGGTGGCCCCATCACCATCCTGTCACATAGGAGCAAGGCGCCCCATGCCCAGAGACTCCCGCAAATGCCCAGATGATGGGAGAGTCAGCAGCCCCAGGGCCCGGGTCTTCCTGCTAATGTCAGAGGGCCAGGCAGCAGGGGCCGGAGGCGGCATCATGCTCACCTGATGGGCATGTGAAAGGCCTGCCCCGTCCCTGCCCCTAGGCGGCCCTGTTGAGCGCTTGACCCGTGTGGAGACAGGACACAGTTGTCTCTTCTGAAGTCACAGGTTCCGAACAGCAGGTGGCCGTGCGTGCAGGGCAGCTGGGGAGGGCGGCCCCACACCTGCTGGCTCACGGAGGGGACTGGGCGGTGGGCGCCCGGGCGGGGGCCGAAACGGCTCTGACCACGGCGCCTCCTTCTCGGGCGTGGTTGGAGCTGAGAACTGAGCCTTGACTGTCACCGAGGATGCTTCCTTTGCTGGAAGGATCTGAATCAACCCGAGGCAACATTCAGGTAAGTCCGTGAACAGGACACTCACAGGTCATGCACTGGCCACACGCTGGACACAGTGGACACACTGGACACGCAGTGGTCAGCTTCTCTGCCCAGCGACCTTAATTGCCATGTGTTTAACTCGAACCTATGACGAGTGTGGGCCACCCTCGTCGCGCAGACACTCAGCAGGCAGGGAACGAGCGTCCACACACAAAACCCGAACCTGAAGCCACGAGGCCACACGCCACGTCCTCGTGAGAATTGCCGCCGAGGAGGGGCCCGCGGCGGGCCGGGCCGGACGGGAAACAGCAGGGGCAGTGAGAGCCTTCGGGAAGTGCTGCTTGGTGGCCGGAAGCTTGTCCCATCTCACTTGTCGCAAGACCGGACACGCCCACGGAACGTCACCCGCGAGTCTGAACGTCCGCACGTCAGAAAACGCGTGAATCTCAACTGCTGTGAGTTGCCCAAAACAGTCTGGAAGTTTTGCATGTGCTTCCCATTTGTGGCAGCGTTTGCATCCGTTCCAAGTTCTCTTTCACGCTCATTCTGCTCGGTTGTGTTTCCAGAGCTCAGACGAGAGCCAGGAAACGGCTGCGGCCCTGCTTCCCGGGCTCCTGGAATAGGAGCCATTTCAACGAAGCTGTTCTCGTGTGTTTGCTGGCGGCTGCAGCCACCGCGGGGTCTGCTGGGGACCCCAGAGGCTGGCGGGGCCGTGGCGGGGACAGAGCTCCACGGGAGAGACGCTGACTGCGTGTCCTCCCTCCTGCTCAGCCTTCGGGCACGGAGGCCGAGGAGCAGGCTCTGGGGGCTTCTTTCCAATGAGAACTCTGATACCAGAGCAATGGCTCGGACGTCACAATTAACCTTTCCAGAGTCACTGGGCGTGCTGGCTCTCGACCCTCCGGGCCATCCTTCCGGGGCCAGACGGGGAGCAGACCGTCCCCTCCTGACAGCCCGCTGTGTGGGTCACGGTCCCGGCACCCGACGTTAGGATCTGTCCCTGCTCCGCGTCTCTTCCCGGCAGACGCTCCTTCTCTCTGACCCCGATGCTCATGTAAACACAGGCTTCTTTCCTCCTTTCATTCTGTCATCCTCATGGGACATGTCCACCTTGTCACCATCAAGCCACCCCCAGCCAGAGTGGGAGACCCCGAGTGGACCCTGTCCCCTCCCTGGGAAGGAGAAGCCACCTGGGTAGGACAGACGTGAACACCTGACCATGTGCCGCGGAGGCAGTGCTGCCGAAGTCCCCTGCTGCAGCGGCGGAGGGTGCGGGGCCGCTCGCGGACCGAGCCTGGGGACGGACGTGCACTGGGCGCGCAGGCGGCACTAAGAGCCACGTCCTCGGGGCCTGGAATAGACCGAGGCCAGAGAAGGTTCGGGATGGAGGGGCAAAGGCGGCGGCGGCGGGAGAGGGACTTCAGCGTAAGGGCACCCGGGGACAGACTCAGGGCAGGAGGCCGGCGTGGGGCACACGAGTGGGCCCCCTCGGTGTGACATGCGGTCAGTCGTCAAAGCCCTGAGTGCTGCGTGCTGGCCGTTGGCCAGTCACTGCTGAACACTGAACGAAATAAACTCATGATTAAATGACGCTGGCGACCGGGGACCACCGTGCACAGGGGGGCTCAAGTCTCCGCTCGCCACCGTTCATCTATTATCTGCTCCTCTGCAGTCACTTCCTTCTACTGAGCCTGAAAGACGGGGTGATGGCGTGTAACCCACTCTTCCTCCCTCCGCTCTAGGGCTCTGTGGTGCTGGCTTGAAATCGGCCAGTCGGTCTTCCCACCACAGATGTGGGCGAACCCCACAGGCCTTCCTCCTGCTCCCTGGGCGAGTTACCCGTCCACGCCGCTGGTCAGCCGTCCGCACTGCTGCTCCACGGCCTCTGTGAAAACCCAGCATGTGAGGCTCCAAGACCTCGCACGTCGAGACCAGCCCAGATGCTCTCCGGGGAAAAAACAACCCGTTCCCCCAAGTCCTGCAGCCTCTGCCCTGACCCCACCCCCAAGGCCTTGTCCCAGGGGCCCCGCTGGAGGCGACCAGCCCGGCCTCTCCCGACCCCACTCCGCGGCCTGTGCAATGGTCCCAATGTCTCCCCGCGAGTGCTGGTGTTTGGAGGTGGGGCCCAGGGGGAGCAGGTCACGAGGGTGGAGCCTCACAGGGGGGTTGGTGCCTCCCCCGAGGACCCGCGGCACCCGGCCTCCGAGCCTGCACCCGGCCTCAGTGCGGCGTGACCGGCGAGCGACCGCGCCCCAGCCCCTGCAGTGACGTCCACCAGAGACGGCCAGGCGGGCTGCACGCCCTCCACACGCTCTTTTCACTGGTGAGGGGCCTACTTGAGGGTCTGCCGGCGTGGTGGCCCCAAGCCCACAGCCACCTTCCGCCTATGGGTACAGGGGCACCGTCACGTC
>RJWH01010574.1:10000-16079 GCA_004363575.1 Solenodon paradoxus
GATTTCTGATGGTCTGCACCTGAAATCCCGTGATTTAGGGCCATCTCCCTGCAGTGTCATTTAAATGAAGGAGCCGTGCATCTTCGAAACAGGGAATGCATGGCTTCCTCTACCACGCAGGCGGCCCGGCGTGCTCCCTCCGCTAGGAGCGGCTTCTACGTGGTGGAAGACCCAGACCGAGTGCCCTCTTCTCTGACCTTTCGTGCCGGGGCTGTGGGCGGGCTGCCCTCGCCGGGGGAAGGGAGGGAGCAAGCACTTGTCACGTCAGGCAGGAGCTAACAGACAGGACGGCAGCGCCGGAAAGTGTTGGTATTCATGACATTTCAGGAGAAAATAATACTTTGCTAAGCATCGTCTATAAATGCTCATCACATGTTTTGTGCGCTTTGTAATTTATTCCGAGTGGCTCATGAGAGCACATTTCCAAATCAAAAGGAAAATGTAGACATTTGATTCATATTTTTTATGGTGAGGAACGATTTGTAGCTAATGACACCGCAGACAAATGGGAGCCGCGCCGGCGTGAAACCCGGGGAATAGCGGCGAGAGAGAGCTGTGCAGTTTTGACAACAAACTTAACAGAGTCAAAAAGCTTTAAAATCTTTTGTCTGTTTAAACCAAGCTCTCAAATTATGAAATTGGAATTCTAATGCTATATTCCCTGGTGAACAATTTCTCTCGCTCCCTTTTTCATTGCAAACTGCCTTAATCTGGTCGAAAAAGAAAGGTACCATTATTTCCATTATAATTCCACAGCAATTTTTCCTTTTGCTTAGCTTCTCAAATTATTAGTTTAATAAAGGAAAATGTTAGTGTGATTTTAATTCCCTGAATAACATTGGGGATGATAAGAGAAAATAATACTATTGCTTGCTTGGCCGTTTATACATAAGGCTACGCATTTTCCCCACTGGCACAGTAATATTATGTTTTATGCTGTATATTCATTTTCTTTCAAAAAGAAAAGCCTGCACAGACTCTGGAGTTTTCTAAAGACATTGTCATTGATTCCACTGATACATGTATTAATTCCCGAGATTTCACGGGCTGGCGACTGTATGTATCCATACTTCACGATTTCACTCTCTTCTCTAGAGAGAACAGGCTCATAAATTCTCCAGAACAGCTAAAGGCAGCGACCAATTTCCAGATCCTGCCCACAGAGGAGGCTCCCCTTGGTTATCCTGTTCCCGTCTTTGAACGGGAAGCGCGGATTTTCTGGGAAGTAGAGTAAAATTCTGCTCGCGTGTGCTTTGGATGATCGAGGAAGCTGTGTTTATTGAGGTGCCGTGCGTGCCTGGCGGAGGACACACACGTCCCTCGCATGCAGCTCTTCATCCAGAACTGCCTGCCACCCGTCAGGTCACAGGGCGCATCTGAGACGCGAGCCCGTGAGCCGGACAGAGGCCCCCTCAGCGCCGCGCAGGCGTCCCCAGAGCCCGGCCCTGCTGAGCGCATGCAGGACAGCCGCACACACCCTCACTGCGGAGGGGAGCCCGGGCCTCGTGGGCCTGGCCCTTCTTTAAAGATGGTCAGCAGGTAAGCCCCTCGCTCCAGCGGGCACAGAGTCTCTGTCCCCGAGCCTGCTCGCCCATGGGTACCCCTGGAGAGCCTGAAGCAAAGGGAGGCATTCCTCAGCCAGCAAGACGCGTGGAAGCAAGAGAATCCGTAGAACCTTCTCTCCCACCCAACTGGGTGCCACACGGCGCATTCCAGCACCCAGTCTCGTGCCTCCTCACAGTGCAGGCCTTGGCTGTGGCCCCGTCGCCACCGCTTGGCGTGTAGGTCCCACGGCTGCAGAGGACAAACTCACTCAGTCGGCGTCCCTTTCCTGGCTTCTCCTGCTGGACACCCGCCGCTCTTTCCCTGGCCTCACTGTCCTGCTGTGCATTTGCCTCGTCTCTGCTCTTGGGACATGATGAACGATGCTGCTAAGAACCTTGCCGCACTTGTTTTTGGTGGATATGGCGTTCACGCTCGCCAAGGGACGCCCCGCTGACAAGCCCGCCGGGCACAGAGTGTCCGCACGTTTAGCCGGGCGGCTTCTTCCGAGGTCCAGGGCGGTCCGACGGGTTATACGCCGCCAGCCGGAGGCCTGGCTGCCGGCCCTGCGCTGTCGGCCTGTAGCCCGTGATCATCCCGTGTGGGGAGCCGTGTTCCGTGCGGACTGAACGCCCAGGGCATGAGGGCCGGCGTCTCGGTGTCCATCTGGGCAGCTCGGCCTGAAGGCTGACCGCTCTGCTTTGCCTCTTTTCAGAAATGAGCCGTCTTCTCCCGTCTCCTTCCATTGCAGGACTTCCTTCTACATGTTGAATACAAGACCTGCAGCCGGCGACGTTATTGTATGTCTTTTCCAGAGAGCGGCTTTGCCTTTTTACTCCCAGCTGTCTGCTGACAAACAGAAGAATTAAAATGTACAAAGTCCAAAATACGGCGAGTTAGTGCTCTGCCTACCCCAAGTTCGAGAAGGTTTTCTCCTCTTTCTTCTAGAAGATTTGTGGGGTGCACTTTACCTTTCGGCGTATCTTTTCTTTACGTCTTATGAAGGTGTGAGTTTGGTGTCAGGGCCTATTTTTAAGGTAAATATTGAAATGATCCAGCACCATTCACGGAAACACTCATTCTTTTCCCGCAGTAATGCCTGGTGACAAGTGAGATCACAACTTGTGAGTGTGGCTTTCTGCATTTCTCTGCTATAGCTTTATCCATTTTCTATAATTGTGACAATGCCACACTGTTCGAATCACTGTTGTTTTATGTAATATTTTAGCTGATAGTGGAAGTCCGCTGACTAAATCGTCCTGCAATGTGATCTTTCTGACTGAATTTCCATGTTGTGGAAATGCATATTTATGTAAAATTACCTGTTTTATAACCAGCTTACCACTAGAATGAGGAATTTCAGTGGGACCACGCTCACATATCAGACACACCCAGTAAACATGCTCACTTATTTATGAAGAATAGTCTGCAGCTTTATTTGCTGGTCTGCTCTGTATTTACGACATCATGTCTGCAGCTAAAGACGGGTTCACTGCTTCCTTCCCAGTCGTCTACCGCCAACCCGCCTCTTGTCCCTCAGACTGGACAGGTCCTGTTCAAAGCCATCTCCGGTCGCGGTAGACTGTTCCTGAGCTCTAAAGGACGGTCACTCAGCTCCCTCGTGGCTGCCGGTGCCCTTTGTCAGATGACATAACTTTTCTTCCGTTTCCTCCTTTTTCTCGTGTTTGCCATGAATGAGTATTAAATCTCACAAAATATTTTTCTTGCATTTCTGAAATTATATGTTTTCCCTTCTCTTCTGTTAGCATCATGGATTGCATTCATCACTTTTCCTAATATTAGACCAACTGTGTTGGCAGAATACAACTCCTTGGTCATGAGGTATTAGCCCGCTGCTGGATTAAACTACTTGTGCAGGATATTGCTTCTATGTTCATGGAGCAATTGGCCTGTAATGTCGTCGGCAAGTCTGAGTTTCAAGCTTGCACTGACTTTATAAAACAAACCGAAAAGTGCCTTCTCTGTGTGCTCAGAAATGATTTGTAGGAGATGGGTATTGCTTGTTCCCTCAAGATCTGAAAAGAGTTTGCAATGAAGTTATCTGGACCCTGAGTTTTGTGGGGAAGTTTTAAATTATAGACATTTCTTTGTTTGCTATAGAACTATGCAAATTTGCTGCTTTTTTTCCCCCTGGTGTCTGTTTTGATAAATTTGATTTGTTTAAATGTCCATTTTATTTAAATTGCTGAATTTATTGGCATCGGATTTGTTAACAACTCTCTCACTGTTTTGATTATTGAAGGGTATGCTGTGTTTTTACGTCGAATGTTTACCCCTCGTGTTTGTGCTTTGGTTTTCTTAGTCTTGTTCTGTGTTTATGGCTTTAATAATATTATCTAAGAAACAACTTGGCTCTTGGAAAAAGTTGTCTTTGATGTTTGCTTTCTATGAATTTTTTTCCTTCTTTTGACCTTTCTGTGGGTCTGGTTGTCCATCTGAGAGTCTCTGGTCAGAAGTGTAGGTCGCTGATTTTCACAACTTTCTATGATCTGATAGTTAATATTCTGAAAGCAGCTGGTTCTCTGAAGGTGGCTGTTTGGAGGGGCTGCCGGAGCCGGGACCAGGGTGGGCGGCCCTCCTGGCCGGTGATGCCGGCAGCCAGGAGAGGGGCTCTCGGCAGCTGCCGGGGCGGGGACGACGCACAGTCCCGCTGCAGGAGGTGGTGCCCCGCAGGCGGCGAGGCCCAGGCCTCCGGTACCGCGGCCCCAGGAGCGGGACAGCAGTGTCTGTCAATGTCCACTGTGTCTGTGCTTAGAGAGGCCTGGGCTGGACACTGAGTGACCCATCTAGCTCACGCTCCATCCGCTTTCCGGAGTCTCAGGGATGGGGCGAGGTCTGTGTCGCTGGCGGGGCCCGAGCCCGATGCATCGCCGTGGGTGGGAGAAAGGAGTTTCGAGCGGCGCTCCTGGGCCTCCTGTCAGCCTGGCACCGTTTGAAGACCCGAGATGATAATGACGAGCAGAAACAGACACCGGGCCTCCTTTTATGGAATCGAATGACCCGGTGACGACGGTACTTGGTGGCTGGACGACACGTTTCCAGGGAGGCAGCCGAGTCGTGTGCCTGCAAGCTCGCTGCACGCCCGGAGCAGGCTGCTCCCCGCTCTGCCTCTGCTGGCGGCGTGTGGCGGCGGGACTCTCTGAAGCCTCTCCGGGCAACAGTTAGGGACTCAATCGCAATTTAGATTCAATCCCACGTAGTGTGACCAAGGCAAAGGGCACATGTGGGGTGCAGATGGAGGGGCCGTGAGTGGGCGCCCCAGGCGCGGGGCGAGGCAGAGACCGGGCCCGCGGGTGCCTGCCGCCCGCGTCTGCTGCTCTGGCGATGACCGTGGTCACTTCGACAAAGTCTCATTCCTGGGAGCTGGTGTGGAGCCAGCAGCCTCATGCACACAGGCTGAGGGAAAAGAGAGCACTTTGGTGAGATGTTTTGCTCCAAATGAAAACCCAGAGGGCGTCTCCCTCCTGCTCCTGCTGGGCGGTTGCCGGATCCTGTCTCCTGACTCGGGAGCTGGCTGAGGGGTCGGCGTCACAAGTGTGACTGGGCCACTGAGATGGACCGGGTGTGTGTCTCACGCCGCAGAGCCCGCGAGGACATGGGGTTCCCTCCGTCTTGACCCTGATAACCGCCCGTCCCAGCGACCGGCGGCCCCTGCGTCTGCGCCACGCGAGGGCGTTAGAAGTAAGCGACGACCCTCACGAAGCGCCCTGAGTCTTAGCCCGCCGTGGGCGAGCAGCTCGCAGGGGCTCAGTGCACCCCACCCCGGTTCCTCCTCAGTGTCTCACTCACAGCCTCAACCCTTTGAGGAAAAGCACAGAGAATCAGAGAGACACCTGGTGGAGCACCAGCTACTCCCCCGATCCCTGCTGGGTGTCGAAGCGGGGTTTCGGGGGGCTCTGTGTAAACGCCGGCTGTGGCGGGGCGGCTGTGGCTGAAGGGAACCGGAGGGACTGGGCCCAGAGCTGGGGGAGCCTCTGCGTTCAGCGCGCCGGAGGCCGGGAGGGAGGGCGACGTGCTGGGATGAGGTCCTCTGACGGGACCTGCCAACACGTACGCAGTTGGACTGGGGACCAGAGGGAGCAGCAGCCACCGAGGGACGAGCTCGGACGCGCAGACTGTCGGCGCCGCCGGGGGGCCCAGCTGGCACCACCGCCAGACACAACGCGGCCGCCGCGCCAGCTGCCGTCCGAGGCGAGGACACGGCTCCTGCTGGGTGGCCGGAAAGCCTCGAGGCTTATGAAGCGTCACCGGCTGCCACTACAGGGATGTGAGCTCTGTCCTGTGACCTCACGTGGGCCAGGGTGGCCGCCATCAAAGATCGTTGGAACCACAGGCCTGAGAGACGAGCTGTTTACGCGAGAAACTAACACCAGTCATCACGATGAACCTTATCATGAGCATGCGCGCAGCTGAGCGTATTCTGTGCGTTTTACAGACGCGAGGGCTTCAGCAGTCCTGACGTCTTCTCCTCTTAGCATGGACTCCAGGCCTCCCTTGTGCTGCCCCCGCCCACCTG
>RJWH01010575.1:0-16071 GCA_004363575.1 Solenodon paradoxus
TCTCTTTACTCTTATTAGTAGTAAGATTACTTTTTTAAGAGTTATATAGAAAGTATATGAATGCAGCTTACTTATCATTTTTAGCCAAATTGAAAGTCTATGCCTTACCACATTATAGATTTCTAAAAGTGAGTAAGAATTCTTTTTTCTTTTTAAAATAATTGAGATAAAATCTGGATTATTTTTCTTTGTATTTGATTCATTCAAATAATGACATCTATATTCTATATTATGTTTCTATAGAAACTTGGCTGTGAGGAAGAGTACTCTACACAACCAAATTTAAATTTTCTCTAATTTCAAACCAAAGATCTAAGCATTTTGTAATTCTACATCACTTAATATACCTAAATACTTCATACTTACAACAACAAAAAAATCCAGATACCATTTTTATTTGTTTCTCCACTTTGGCTGCACTCCAGTTCTTTCCGTCTTCAGCAGAGAGCCAACCCACCTCAGAGAAGCTGAGACCCAACTCCAGCTGCTGGTTGGTGTATGCTTCACAGCCTGAGCGCTGACCTTTGCTCTGAGTAATTGGAAAGTCTCCTATGGGTTGCTGGGAAGCTTTAATGGAGAGAAGGTAAGTGAACAGATTGTTCTTTAGAACTGGCCAAAATTCAGTTTCCATATTGAAGAATAGACTTAAGAAGGTTTGTGGTTTTTTCCTTCCTTTTATATTTTAATGCTTTGTCCTCTCAATCAAAAGTGTCCCAGCACCCATTCTGGGATTTGTGAATCTAATTTTTATTCTAACTCAAGATCTATAACTTTACTAGAACCATGCCACCTGGCTAGTTTTTCATCTTTATTGTTGAGTAGCCATCCTCTCCTAAATGGTATAAGGCAGATATTCTCCTGATGTTTTCCACGTGAAGCCTGGTGGGAATCTCTATATAGAGTAGGATGGTGTCCAGTCTGCTCAATTTGTCTCAGCAAAGGAGAATTGAAGTCTATATTGTAGGGACAACAATTTGTTTTAGCTTTCTGTCTGCCTTTTTGATTAAGTTCTCTGGCATACAAAGAAGCTGAGGGAATCATTCCAACTTTTTAATGTTGCGCAACATTGTGAAATGAAGAAAGCACTGGGGGCTGAGAATTTGTCCTATGCTCTTCCATCTGCCTCGTTGTCTGAAAAACCAGCCTCTCTGGGTGGCAAACGCTACCTGGTAAAAACGAAATGATAATTATCTCTACCTAAGTTGGATGGAGCCTATACAAATCTAGGTTTCTGTGACAGTAAAGATAAACTGGTTTATCTGAAATTTACTAGTTCTCAAATGCCCCTTATGCTTGTGTTAGAGAAACAAAATACCCAAGAAAATGTTTACCACCCAGAGTGATGGTAGGAACACAATTTAGTGAATGAGTTTACTCCTGATCCAATTCAATGAAGGCATTGAAATTAAATATTGAATAGGCAACAACATCCCTAGAGTCACTGAAATTATTGAATAAATGAAGGTACTACCTGTTATGATTGATTAGAATCTCACATGCTGTGCTGATTGTTTTGATAATTCTCACCTGTGATAATTCTCACCTGTTGCTTTCTCCAACAACAATATTAGAATAAAAGTGCTTAGTGAGAATTCCCTGCATTATCAGATTTGGCATCTAGAACTTTAAGGATATGGAGCCATGTCTTATATTCCAAATTCAAGGAAACTCCATCTGTGTTTTCAAAGTTGAAAGGCACCAAGGAGAGAATAATGAGAATTTGTCCAACTCTTACAAAATGGGATGATTCAAGTCCTGGGAAGACTTTATGTACCTGGAAAAGCAACTAGTCCTTAATCCTCTCTCATCATTTCAGAAATTCCTTTCCTGGGGGAGGCTGTGAGCTCCAGACTGCTCTGTCTATAAAAGATAGAAGTAAGAAAAATTCTGTTATGCTGTCTCACCTTGCCTAAAACAAGTTGTGGGTATTCTCAGATTCCCCACACTTTCCTCAATGTAATAATTTCACTAACACTAATGTATTCAGTACCAGGACTGCAGATAAAAAGGGTTAGGAAACTCCTTGTACATCTGATTCCTCGTCAATATCTCCCAGCTATTAAAAAAAAAAAGACAAGTGAAAATAATTGATCAATCATTGATTTGACTTGGTCCTGTTCTCCCTCTCTGGCACTGCGTCCAAGGAAAAAAAATGCTCTCTTTAGTGTACAACTTACTCTTTTTGTATACGGCTTTATGATTGTCATTATGGTTACCCCCACCACCAGATTCTTGACTCCTGGTTATGCAAATGGTAATCAGATTACTGCTACGAAAGGAAACTGCTGGTGATATTAAAATTGCTTATCAGTTATCCTAAAATTAGGAGATTATCCTGGGTTACACAGGTGGGCTCAATGTAATTTCACTAGCCCATAAACAAGTGAGAGAGAAAGGTACAAGTGAGTCTACAAGATATAGTAACATAATAAAGAGAAGAGGCTTGATACTTAACACTGACTAGACTCCCATTGCTGGAAGGAGAGAGGTGGAGGTAGTAGGCTATACAAGAGCAAAGACCTCTTGCTGACAGCTGGCAAAGAAATGGGAGCTCATTTGTACAACTATATAGAATTGAATTCTTCCTGAATAAATCTGGAATTATATTACATCCAGAGCTCCCTGTATATAGCTTCACCAACATCTTAATTTTAGTCCTGCAAGATCCATGTCAGATCTAACCTACAGAAATTGTGAGATAATAAATGTGTATTCTTTTAAGATGCTAAATTTGAGATAACTTATTGTGGCAACAATAGAAAACAAATGCAGTCATATCCTCCTCCTTTTGTAAGGTGCATTTATCTTCCTGTCCCCAAGGGAAAGCTAGAGAAGGAATGTAGAAAGCTGGATGAGCAAAAACAGAAGAGTTGGTGTGAATCTAAATATTATTCTCTTTCTTTTTCCTTTATATTGTTATGATGGCTCTACAACTTGATTATAAAGTCCTCAGTTGACCTTACATAATAAATTTGATTATAAAGCCCTTGACAGACCTTATATACAGAGTAGGTTCATATATTAATATATGTTGTATTATTAAGCTTAATATATTTAATTCAATAGCTTCTCTTAATTGAACCTCATTAAAACTCCATGCACTTGTATTCTTACTTGTGTCTTACATACATAGAAACTTAGACTCAGTTTAGTGATTGCCTAATATCAGTGATATAAAATTCTGACTGTGCAAAATAAAGCAAACTTTAGAGCAATTAAATCTTCAGATTAGTCACTTGGTAAAAGTAACCTAAGGATAGTGTGCCCTGGTGGAGTGGTGGTTAGGTCAATCAACTCTAAAGGATGCAAGACATACAGCCCTAGGTTTGAGTCCTGTGAACTAGATGGGTAAGGGTGGGAGGTACACAATCAGTATGAACCACTAAATAAAAATAAATAAAAATATTTCTTCCTTCTCTTTATGCCTGCCTGATTGCCTGCCTATTACTGCCCTTATTCCTGCCTGCATCTTCCTTAAAAAAGAAAAAAGAAGAGTAAACTAAGATGACCAGAACTTGGAGAAAAAGTCTGAAGATAGCTTGACCAAGTGAAGAAATGTGAGGGGGCAGCATTCATTTCACTATTAGTCATGATAAAAGTGAACGATTCTTCCACTGGTTAAGGGAATATCTTGTTTGATGGATTAACTTTAAGTAGTCCTATCCTCATTTCAAAGTGAGGTGCTTTCTTAGCATAGGACTCAAGTGATTTGAAAAAAAAGCACATGAAGTAGACTAACACAGTTAGTGCTCAATAAATATTAAGCATAATTATACTATACAGTTACCCCTTCAGTGTCTTGGGAACACTTAACTTGAAAAAAACAAAAAACAAAGCAAAAAAATTGGTGTATTAACTGGGGAATTAATGGAGACAACAACTTCTGTACCACGAATGTAGACTTGGAAATTTTATTTCTTCTTCTGCATTTTTGTGTTAGAGAAACAAGTCCAAGGAGGCACATATCTTGTCTCCATGTAACCCAAGGTGACGGAGGAAAATATGAGACTCTACTAAATTTGGGAAGAACTTTGAATTGAAAATGGAATTGAAGACATTTAAAGTGATTGTAATTCATGGGTTTAAATGAGAAGCAATTATACTATTCAACTACACAGTGGGAAAGGAGATTTCAAATTCTTTAGCAAGTACTAGAAAAAATAGAAATATTTTATACTTATACTTTTGTAGTTTTCATTTTGTTTGTCAAACACTTCAATTTTATTGTTTATATAATGAGCTGCATGTACATATATGTATATATGTACACGTACATATTTTAGGAACATCTCAAAAATGTCAAAAGAAAAAATTTTAACTTGTTAATTTTTTAGTATACCATTACTTGATGTTTGTGCAGTGTAATTATACTTAAGTTACTGATGCTATGTAGGATGCTTCTCAGTTTTTGCTTATGCATTATCTTTCAAATTATCAAAGCTATCTTTAGAACAACCTAGGTAAGATTTTAGAAGCAGAAATTAAGTTATTGTACAATGTCTTGCACATCTCAGAATTATGAAATACCAGATCTACGACCTGAATGCTTGAGATTAAACACTAGGGCTTTAGTGCAAACTTCCTATTCATGGAAAAGTAAAAAAAAAATACATTTCAGATCAGAAATTCAAATTTCACTTTAAATTTAAACTTAATTTGTTGATCAAAAGCTAGAAGGACCAATCAGTTCATTAAGGAATCAAGTTACATCCTCAAATACAATCTTTATTTTGATAACCCTTTGATATAATTTCATTGGCTTGATATGTGATAAGTTAACATTGGCTTCATGTCTTTTAGCCATCCTGAAATATTTTATTTTCAAAACTTTCCTTTAGTTCAGTCTCTCCTGTCTTTTATCTTTTATCCTCCTAGATTTATTTCTTCTATTACTTATGTGGAGACTTGTATTTGATCCTCTATGCCTTGATTACCTTTATTTTCTAGTATCCCTTTCATTTCTTGATTTCTATGAGAGTATAGTGATATAACAGATAATTAGGGATATACTGAATATCAGCTTAATACCAGGCATTGGTATCAGGCATTACATGTTTAATTTCATAATATAAAGAAGATGAAAAAGAAAATTCTATAGATTCCAGTCTATGAATCAATTTATAAATGAAGAATAATAATAAGGAAGTTAAATACTCAGATATGTTGAACCTTAGAAGCTGAAGTGCTAGCTTCTGCAATTTACCTCTAATTTTAGTTCATTCTATATTCTTTAGTAATTTGCCTTTTTAAAGTTTTCTAAAATTATTTAAATGATTGTGTTTTTCAAATATAAGATTTCTAAATAATACATTCTTAATGTCTGTGTATAAAAACACCTACTTACTTTTAATACTAATTATACCTCTATATTTTGAGGGCTTAATCATATTTATTAAAAAATAGTAATATCTCATTATTTTATCTCTGTCACCTTAGACAGATTTTCCTATCTCATGGATCTCTCATATAGTGAAATTTCTCTATAGATTCTTTGTCATGCATCTTTTACTAGAGAAATAGGCTTTTATCATGTCAATGAAATATTTATGACTATAAGAAGCCACTACCATATAATCAGTTACAGAATCTTATCTTCTGCAGATGAGAAGTTTGACCTTGCGCCCGCATCTGGCAACAGACAAAATCCCTAACACCTGTGAATGCATTTTCTTTTCCTTCTGAATATACAAAGTAGCATATGATGACCTCATCTTCAGCTGACAAATAAAGGAAACTTATTCAATTTAGTGGACACTGGCATTTTCCAGAATTCTGGAATCTCACAGAGATGCTGGTCCTCTTACCTTATCTAATTCTTATAGATATAGTAGTCTATCAGTTCCAAGCTCCCAGTTGTCTGAGTTTAGGCCAAATGTTCTTCTTTTATACTTTATATTTGGGCCATAGAATAGCTTCTTTCTTTCATGTTTAAATGTTATAATTAATATTTTCAATAACATCTATGGATATAATGAAGTAAAATTATTTTGCTCCTAATATATCTAGACCCAGAACCTCACATGGTTTATGGAACAAGGTTATACCAGGCCCTTTCACATGCAGAAGTATCAATTTATAAAATAAAATACTCTATGCAGAAATTTAACACATGTTTTCAGGACTTGAAAATAAACCTTCTCAAGGTACATTATTTTTATTTTCTGTGAAGTCATATCTATTCATTGATTGAAAGCTTTTAATAATTCTATCAATTGAAATAAAATAAAGCATCATTGTCTCCTGGTGTAACTGCTAAAAAAGTTGGACTATACTCTGTAACCTCATTGTCTAACTGAAGGTCATTACATTAGATTGTGGAAAGAAAGTCATTTAGCTTAACGCATAGAAATAAACACAGAGTCCAAAACAAATTAGAGAGATATTTTGTAATGATGGGCCAATACAAAATCAGGGGAAATTGTAAATGCAACAGACTTGAATAAATGACTAAAGAAAATTTTAAAGCAATAGTTTTAGTGATACTCACTAAAATCAGGAAACAATGGAGGAAGAAGAGAACTAGAACAAAGATAAAAAAATATTAGGCAACTACAAATATAATTCGTTGAACTAAAGAACATAGTAGTTGAACTAAAAACATAATGTGGGAGAGGGTTCAACAGAAGATTGAAGTCACTAATTAAATCAATGAGTTAAAAGACACGACAGTGGAATACACTCAAGCAGGCCAGCAAAGAGAATTAAAAAAGTTAAAAAAGGAAAATAGAATATGAGACTTGAGGAATAATATATTCACATTATATGTCATCCAAAAGGATGAGAGAGAAGAAAAAAATTGTTATTTAAAGAAATAATAACTGAAAATGTCCCTAACCAGAGAAAGGAAACAGATATACAGATCCAAGAAGCACAAAGAATTCCAAATAGGACACAAATAGATATACACTAAGCCACATTATCATTGAAATGACAAAAAACAAGAATAAAGACGATCCAGAGAAGTTAGAGAATAACAAGTTGCTTAAAAGGGACCTCCCATCAAACTGTCTGTAGATTTCTTAGCTGAAAGTTTACGGGCCAGAAGGAAATGGCTCGGTATTTTCAAAGGGCTAAAGGAAAATGATTTCCAATCAAGAATATGCTACCCTGCTGGGCTATCATTTAGAAATGAAAAAGTGATAAAGAGTTTTAAATGAAAATTAAAAACTAAAGGAATTCATGATAACTAAATGAGTCTACAATAATTACTGAAGGAAATTATATAAAATGGAAGGAAATTCCACTTAGAAACAGCAAGACATCACGCATTACACAAATGCGCAAAGGAAAATAAAAATGTGGACTGTTATAACTAGCTTGAGACTAACTTAATTTCAAGTCAAAATGGTTATAAACATATAAATATATATGCAAACCCCAGGGTAACCTAAGGAAATACCATAGAAAAACCAAAGAGGAAATTGAAAAAAGAAAACAAACACAACATAAATATTTTTAAAGTACATAAAACAGAACATGAGGACAAAAACAGTGTATAACAATATCCAGGAACTATATCAAAATGGCAATAAACTTACATATCAGTAATTACTCTAAATGCTAATAGATTGAATTTTCCAATCAAATGCTTAGAGTGGTTAATTAATTAAAGAGGCTTTCTTCTTCATACAGAAAGCTCATATAAATTCTAAAGACAACAGAGGCTTAAAGTAAAAGTTTGGAAGATAGATAATCCTACAATACAATGGTAAACTACAAAACACAAAGAGGGACAATACTTATATTGAATAAAATAGACTTACAACTAAAAGTGTAATGAAATACATGGATGGATATTACATTATAATTAAGGTGCTAATTCAACAAGAAGACATAACTTATTAACTTATATGCACCAAATTAGAGAACATCAAAATACATAAAGCAAGTAACAGAACTGAAGAGAAATATTGACAGTAATGCAATAATAGTAGGAACCTTCAACATTAAACTTACAGCAGGGAAAAAAAATTAAAGGGAAAACACAATTTAAATGACAAATTGGAACAGATGGATTAAATAACCACTTATAAAACATTTCATGAAACAACTGCAGAGATAACGTTTTTGTCAAGTGCTCATGGAACAGTCTAAAGAATAGATCAAATGTTGAAAAGCAAGTGTCAACAATTTGCAGAGATAGAAATCCTACCAAATATATTCTCTGATCACAGTGGCATAGAAGTAAAAATCAGCTGCAAAAATAAAGTTGGAAAAAACCAAAACATGTAGAGATTAAGCACCATGCTTTTCAAGGATATTTTAAGTAAAAGAAAGACTAAAAAGTGTGAGTGAAACTATCACACAATTCTCTTTTTCTTTCTGACTTATTTCACCTACCCTGATCCCTTCCAGTTCCTGGATGGACACAATTTCATTTTTTTAGCAGCTGCATAGAATTATATGGAGTACTATATATCAAAAGTATTTTTATCCAGTCACCTGTTGATGGGTATTTAAGTTGTTTTCATGTCTTGGCTATTGTGAATTGTATTGCTATGAATATAGGAGTGCAGATATATATATATATATATATGTATATATATATATATTTTTTTTTTTTTTCTTATTAGAGATTTTGTGTCATATGGTATATGCCCCAGAGTTGGATTGCTGGATCCAGTGGTAGATACATCTTTATTTGTTTGAGGAATTTCCATCATGTTTTCCCAAAAAGTTGCACCAATTTACATTCCCACCAACAGTGTAGGAGGGTTCCTCTTTTCCACACCCCTTCCAACACCTGTCATATCAAGTCTTTTTGATATAGGCTATTCTCTCTGGCATGAATTTTTATTTACAGTTCTCTGATGATGAGTGATGTAGAGTATTTTTTTCAGGTGTCTGTAGATTATCTGTGTGTCTTCTTTAGCTAGGTGACTAGTTCTTTTGTCCATTTTAAGTGAGCCATTTGCCTTTTAATTATTGATGAATGTGAGCTCTTTATCTATTTTGGAAATTAAGCTCTTATGTATGATATATAAATATCTTCTCCACTTTTGTGGGTTGTCCTTTTGTTTTAGTTGCAGTTTCTTTTTCTATGCAGAAGCTTTTCAGTTTAATGTAGTCACAATTGCTTATTTTTAATTTGGTTTCTTTTGTCATAGCTATACTGATGACAAATATGCATATTAAAATATATTCTACATCATATTCACCAGAGAAATGAAACTAAATTTGAAATAACAATATACACTTATTAGAATTACCAACATACTAATACCACCAAATACTGGCAAAGATAGGGAGCAACAGGAATTCTAATTTTTATACTGATTGCAAAATGGTACAACCACTTTGGAAGATAGTTTGATGGCCTTTACTAAAAGTAGACATTCTCTTATTATACAATCTAGAAAACACACACCTCGCTCTTTACCAAATGAGTAGACAATTTATGTTCACACCCAAACCTCCACATGGATGCCTAGAACAACTTTATTCATAACTTCCAACATTGGAAGCCACAGAGTTGTCCTTCAGAAAGTGAAAGGTTAAACTTTGAATAATCGAGAATTATGAACTATTACTCAGTGATAAAAAGAAATGCACCATCAGGCCAAAAAAAATATAGACTACTTACTAAGTGAAAAAAGTCAACCTGAAATTACTATATCCTCTATACACCCAACTATGTGGCATTCTAGAAATGGTAAAACCATATATACAACAAAAAGATCAGTGGCTAAGGGAAAGGGAAGGATGAATGAAGAGCACAGAGGATTTTTTATGGAAGTAAATTACTTTATATGATGGTACAATGCTATATATGTTATTATGAATTTGTCCAAACTCATATAATGTGAAATACCATCAAATAAATTTGAATGTAAACTATGGATTCTAAGCAATATGTTTTGTCAAAATAGGTAAATCAGTTGTAACAAATGTGCTATTCTGGTTGGGGAGTATTGATAAGATGGAGGTTTTTATATATGGGAACAAGGGTATACTGGAAATCTCAGTACCTTCTGCCTATCTTTGCTGTGAATTTAAAACTGCTCTGAAAAGAGTCTCATAACCTTTTAAGAGAATTATGGATGAAAAATTTAAAAATTATTTATGGAAGTAAAAAGTTATATGGAACAAAATAAACTATTCTCATATATGAACCAGTAATTATTCATTGAATTTCAAAGGAGGAGTTCTAATATGGTAGTACTGTCGATGTGGGTTGTCAGAACTAAAATAATTCCTACTTCTGAAATTTATGTGAGGTATCTCTTGGTTATTACTTATCTTGGCAAATAGATATTTTTAATTAAATAAAGATCATGAATCTCTCTTTACATAGTGCTTTGACTAATTAAGTAGAATCATGTTTTGTAACTACCTTAATTAATTAAACGAAATGCTAATTATTAATCTACAGATAATTGATTAATCAAGTCAAAGACTTACTGAGAAGAATCTTCAGTAAATTCATGAGTTACATTTTTGCATCTTATTCCGTTTGGCTTAAAGTTTTTGAATTTGTAGACAATAGATGCTGTTACCATATAATCATATGATGTTTGGAGTAAAGTTCAAAACAAAGATGCTTGTGGAATGTTAAATGAAAGCAAAAATTTTTAAGCATCTTTATTATCAAGAGGTTTTTCTTCATGTTCTTCAGTTGTTTGCATTTTCTTATTTATCATTCAATAAATGCACAATGGTCAGGAATATTCATAGTATTATCTCTGGCTTCATCAATGATTCATATGACTTAGTTCTTTCAGAATTTTTTGTTTTTAGTTTCAATGTTTGAGCAATAATGTGAAGGAATGTAATATGTCTGATGAGAAATCATTATCTTACATATAATAAAATAATTGCATATATAATAAACTTCAAAAATAAAATGATTCAAAATTTGATATATTCAGGATATCAAAATCCTTGATGCTTCAGTTCTTTTCATATAATTTATCTAGGATAAATTTAAGGTTTGGACTTAGGTGGGGTTTTTTTTGGCAGTATTAATTCCATGGCACTACTTATTTGAGATTCTCCACCCTCTAGTGATGAACATATTTATTAATAACTAATTATTTCTTGTTTGTTTTGACAGGTATATTGAATAAAGGAAATCCTACATTCTGCTATTGAATCGATGGCAATTATCATAGTTAAGAAATTATTATAACAAGAATATACAATTAATTAGTTCTATATTCTATATCATGTGCATGACCTGATACATTGCTTTCAGCAATACAACAGCTGTTCTTTAATGCATTTTTTATGTCTCCAAGTAATTCTTTCATGATGAATATGGCACATTCAACCAGAATTAATAATGCTCAAAAAGCATGTGCAAAAAATTAAGTAAAATCATTACTAGACAAAGTTTACTTGAGATTTTAAATTTCAAAGGAAATTAAACAGTAAGTGATATGTTTTCAATTGTATCTACCTTGTAGATATCTTAAATTGTCTAGGAATTACATGGTTTTTCACTGAATGAGAAGTACATAGTCACCTAAAAAGAAAACAAGAATTGCCCATTTGTGTTCCTAAGTAAGAAAATGGTCTTTGAAAGAATAATTACTAAATTATTGGTATTATGGAATTCTTATTATATTGGTCATTTTGATTCTTTCATTTATATACTGGTTTCTGAGTCCCTATCACCAGTGGAAAATGGTCAGTGATTTTATTCTTATTTTCACCTAACTGAACTCTTAAAACAGTATCTTTATATAAACCACTTATACTGAGTATGAATTAAGTAAAATTCATTAATCAGCAGACATTATTGGAATGTTGATGATTAAGGAAAAGTTTGCAGTCTGAGCACAATTAGGAGAGAGAATACACACAATTATTTGAACAAGGAAAATGTAATGTGATGAACTATTTATTATCTACAACAAGGCATTGAGGTAATGTGTATAGGCTTATAAAAAAGTAAAGCAACTTTAAAGAAATAGTTACAGCAGATATAAAAAACAGTTGCTTCCTCTGTGGCTGAGATAGTCACAAGGAAAATGTTAAAGCTACAGAACATATGGATGATGCAATCACATCATGGCTAACTGGATGACAGAAAAGTCACTTTGGGGCAACAAAGTTAAAACTAAAGAAGGTGCAAACCCTTCAGGAACTGGACAGAAAGACTTAATGGAATTATTACTCAAAATCCTTATTTCTAGTAGTGTCTCTCTAACACCCTCTGCTGATAAAAAACTAAGCATCAAATCAAAAGATATTTAAAGGGAAGAGATCCATTTTGAAAGAGCAAGGAAAATTTTTTAGCTGGAGGCTAGTCACTGGCACCATGACTGATGTTGTGACTTATAAGAAATACATATTAAGAAATGTATATATATGACATTAAGATGATTAAAATATTTATCATGAACATATTTGTTATACACCCACAGCTCCCAAAAACCTTTAAATATCCTAAATATTGAAAATGTTAATGATGGCTTGTTATGTTAATGAAGTGACATTTGGGGAAGAACCTAAGGATGGGGGCTTGTTGCCTGGAGCACCAACGTGGTGCTTAGAAGGTTACAACTTCTGATGTCAATCCCAGACTTCTCTGGAAAAAGGGCTAAAGTTTGAGTTGAGTTGCAATGTTGTATTAAAAATGCCTATTAATGAAGCTTCCATAAAAGTCTAAAAAGAACAAACTTTGAAGAATTTCTGAGTTGGTAAGTGTGTGGTTTGAGGAGAATGGCAAAACTGGAAAGGACATGGAAGCTCCATGACACTTCCCCATACCTGTCCTGTACATCTCTTTCATATAGATCTTCCAAAGTTATTTTTTATGTGTGTATGTATATACATGTATATGTATGGGTAAATATATATGTATATATATATACACACACACATATGCATATTTATAATAGAACTGTGTCCTAGTGAGGTTTTCTAGTTCTGTGAGTCACTCTAGCAAATCAACTAAACATAAGGAAGAAATATCTAGAGGGGAAGGGAAACTCTTAATCCACTGACCCATTGTTGGTTGTTCAGAAGCACAAGTAATGACCTAGTCTTGTGGCTGCCACCTGAAATCTGAAGAGAGGGTCGTGGAGCCACCAATCTACAGCCAGTTGTGCAGAACTATGGATTACAGTCTGGGCTTAGTAATTGCTCTCTTGGGAGAGCCTGTGGAATCTGTTGTTTTTGAGTTGCTAGTGTCAGAGTTGAGTTGAATTCTTGAAACTGTGGCGGGTGTCTGAGAATTATTTGTTGATTTGGGGAAATACACGTACATGACCTGTGCATATTGGTCTCAGGATGCCAATACACAGGGACATAATTGCATAAAGACAATTATCTGACCCCAAGGAATTATAAATGTGATACTTACTATAATAGATGATAAGTACTATCAAACTGATCGGAGAAGATCATGTGGGTGAGTGGTGTATTAATGGAAAACAGAGAAAATAATAACAATCTTAAAGTGTAAATACAGAGGAAAAAGCGTCATCAAAGAAACTGAGTAAGAAATTAATATAAAATTCAGTTAGCTGTTACATAGCTATTCAGTTTTTCATTTCCTTTAAATCAAGTAATAGATCTTACTTAATAGACAATTGGAACAATAAAGGTGCTTAAGTAAAGGGCTAAGTATTTAAAAAATGTCCTCTAGGAATTGCACGTAAATACTAACAAGACAAAGTTATGGCGATATGTCTACGTCTTATCTCTCACCTTGAAATAGTTTTATTTTGATTTGAATAAAGTGTGCATAGAAAAGCAGAGAGGAGAATAAATATGTAAGCTGGTGCTGGAAATATACTGATCCTCTAAATCATACTAGGTAGCCCTTACTCTGTCTTCTACTTAAAAGTAGATTTAGTCATAGTTGATATGCTACATGGGAATGATCATAAAAATGGAGGTCGCATGATGTTAAAATAAAGAAGAAAATTTTCCTTGACCATTCTATAACCTTATATAGTATATATAATACATATAAATATGAAAAATGCTCATTGCTCAATATACTGTAAGTTTTAAGGTAATTGTGGTTTTAAGCTCAGTATATGCAAAATAAACTGAAAAGATATGGATTCAAGTCTAAACTTTGTTCTCTATTATCCATGCAATATTAGTCAAGAAAAGTGTGCTTTAAAATGGAACTGTTCATAGCACATTATATATAGGGAGAAAATAAATAATGCAGGCAAAACATTTTTGCTAATTGGAAAGCACTGTATGAATACTAAACATTTATTCCAATTTAATTCAATTGTGTTAAAAATCTAAGCATTCTAAGTAACAAAGACTTCTCTCTTTGTCAATTTAAAAAATATGTTCACCCATGATATCTTTTATTATGATATCTTGGCAGGCCCTGGTAGAGCAGGAGTTAGGTCAATCGCCTCCAAATGAGAAGACTATGTGGCCCTCTGTTCAAGTCCTGGGTCCTGGGGGAAACAACCAGTGTGAGCAACTAAACAAAAATAAAATAAAATGCTTCTACCTTTCTCTTCCTGCCTGCCTGCCTACTCATCTTTATTTCTGCTTGTTCTTTTCCTTAAAAAAAAAAAATGTGTCATATGGCACATGCTTTGGAAGTAGCAGCTGGGCACAGTCCACATATGTCCCAAGGGAAAAAACCCAGATGACCAACTAAATAAAATTAATAAAATGCTTCTTTTCTCTCTTTCTGCTTGTCTTCCTGTGCTTGCTTCACTGCTGCCTGCACCTTCTCAAAAAAAAAACAACAAAATACCCTTCATTTTTAGCTTTCCATAATTCTGAATCATCTTTAAACATATTTTAAATGTTAAAACTCGGAAATTTAATATCTATTTTCAATATTTATCTTTAAAATTTACATAGGTTTAAAATTCCACTGTTGACAAACTTGCAAAGATTGTTACTTCATCGTTATTATTATAGAAAACTATTTTACATGTGTTACATATATCAAGTAATATAAATTAAAGAAAATAATTTCTATTCAATTAATTAAATAATTTCAATTTGTTTTGCTAGAAGTATCCAACATTTGTTTTAGATAACACCGTACCAAAAAAAGTGAGGCTCATAATGTTGCCTCACACTGGTATTTATCCGAGAAGTTGAAAAATAATTTTTGCCAGGCTACTGGTATGTGCAGATTAAAACACCGGAAAACTAAACTATCATCAGTATGAAGGTCATAAGCAAATTGCAAATCAGAAGCTAAAGTGAAAAGCAGAAACTTAAATAATTTATTCAAAACTAATAAGTCATGCCACCATATTTCTAATTTTATTTGTAAGCATACATGTTCCACGATGGAGAACAATCCTGAAATAAAAAGACCACATCAAGTATTAGGAAAAAGAAAAAGGTGTCGTAATATAATTAAGGAAAGATAAAATACAAGTTTCAGCGCTGGATGCCATTTTAAAAATAATTAACTTAATCACATCAAAATACTAATTAATTTAATAATAAACTTAGGTAACTAAACTATTGAGCTATTAAATAGATTTAGAAATTTTAAAAGCTATTGATTTATTCAGATGATGTGTGCCTTTTCCTTATTATACACTGCAATGATTTTACCTTCATTGCAAAACATGTCTTTTTAATAACATAAAATGTTTCTATCACAAAAGATTGTGCTTTATTATTAAAAAGCTGTAAATTTAGCTTTAAATACCATAATATGAAAATTTATTTTTTCTTAACTTCAGTATGATTGGCAATTATTCTCTATCCACATTTAAAATCTGGATTAAAACATAACCAGAAGATTTTGGTTTTTGGTTACAGTGAAATAGCTATTATTAAAAAAAAAAAGTATCTGAACAAGGTCAAATATAAAATCTGGAAAAAGTTGAAACAGCTGTTTGAAGATAATGGAAATAAGCAATCAGCCAGGACTTCAAAGTTCAAAATTCCCAAGAGACTACACACACACACACACACACACACACACACACACACACACAGAGAAAGGGTTTCAATACTGTTTGTTGGCCACTTCTCAAGGACTTCGCAAATTTGTCTGTAGCACAGCATCAATAAACTAAGTGAAAATTGCACGCTCAGAACTCTACGAGATAGCATAGAACTGTGAAGATTAAGATTAGATTTCAAGGTTGCTGCAATAGCTTGGAGTTAAAA
>RJWH01010576.1:0-16071 GCA_004363575.1 Solenodon paradoxus
TAGGTTGGTGTCAGTTAGTAAAAGATGTTTTTTTTAAACCATGACCTATGATTAACTTTTAGTGGGTTTTTAATTAGGGGTTGTGATGGTCTGATCAGATTGCATTTTAGAATGATCACTCTTAGTAGGGAAGTGAAAGACTAATGGGAGAACATTTAGAATGCTTTTTAATAATAATCTGAGACGTTTTAATGACTTGAACTACATTCCAGTGCCACATGAAGGAGGTAGCTAAATATTTAGAAAGTGAAATTGAAAATTAGTAATGATATTAAACTTGGGGAGGGAAAAGAGGGAAAGAGAGATCTAATATGATGCCCATGCTGTGGATGCTGGTGCTGCTGAGACAAGGAAGAACGGAATAGGAGAAACGAAAGTTAGACCAGACCTACTATGTTTGGGATATAAGACAGTATGAGGCAGTTGTGTATATAAAATTGGAGCTTTGAACAATATCTGGGTTTGAGATATTGTGAGTTCATCTACATGTATGTAAAATTTAAAGCTATAGGAATGGATGAGCTAACTAAAGAAAAATTACAGAGGCAGAAAAAAGGGTATCCAGGATTAATCCTTTAGGGACAGGAACATACAAAAGCCAGTGAAAGAGGAGAGTCAGCAAAGGAAATACCAACAAAGAAGTAGCAAAATGAAGAAAATGTGGCCTCAAAAAGTCAAGAGAGGAAATTGCTTCAGGAAGAAATAAAAGGATATTTTAATCATATATAATATTGCTGAGAAGTTAAGTCAGATGAGGAAAGTGAAAAGATCTTTTAGATTTGATAGCATGGAGATAGGGAATTTAACATGTCATTTTCTAAGGTTTGGGAGGATGGAAGTGAGCTGTGTATTTTTTGGAGTTTAGTAGCATTAGAGGTAACCTTGGTACTACCCATTGAGATAATACAGAAGGAATATGACTTGCTTAGAGGCACTCCCTGGTGGAGTAGCAGTTTGGTCATCTCAGAAGGAGCACATGCCACTTACCCCTGGGTTTGAGCCCCAGATTTGGGGTGGGGGTGGGGGCAATCAGTGTGAACAACTTAATAAAAATAAAGTAAAATGCTGCTGCTTTCTCTTCCTGCCTGCCTACCCGCTTGCTTTCATTTCTGCCTGTACCTTTCCTTTAATAAAAAGATTGATTAAAATTAATGAACTGTGAGTTCTGTTGAGTTTGATACTCGGCTGGAGATATCCAGCAACTAGAAAAGCTTATGCTTGGAACTCACAAGAGTGATATGGCTTGGAACTCACAAGAACAATATGGTTAAGAGATAAGGACCTGGTAGATTAATCAGTAGTTGAAACCTCAATATTCACAGCAACATTTTGAAAAAAACCTAGAACCAAATCATTGTAGAAAATTGGCAGATTTTATGTGTATATTACAACAATACATATTACATCACATTTTACAAAAAGACAAAGGAAATGTGTTAACTTAGATGTCTCTAAAGACTAATTATTTGACTATGTCCTTATGTTGGTTGAGACAGTTAATACATCAAGAGTGTATTTTCTGAATCTAAGATCCTAGTTATTGAAACAGAAATGTAAAAATTGGTTGTCCATCCTTTCAAAACACAAGCCTTATTTAATCAAACAGTCCTATTTAAGTTATTACCATTGACGAAAGAAAAGCTTAAAGAAACACAAAACATTAATATGATTGGTGCTATTATACTGATACCTTAGAATTCTACGAAGTGCCATCTTAAGTTATATGCATATTTATCTTTACTATTCATCTAGATTTAAGAATACCACCAGACAAATAGCTGAGAATTTCTGAAAATCAGAGTAGTTCTTTTGGAAGTCTATTCTCTAGTAAAAGCTCTCAAGCTATTTCATTCACAGTGGAGTAGAATGGTTGGAAATGTGGAAATAACTACTTTGATTTAAATTATTTTTGTAACATAGTTTTTGATTCTAGTAAAGAAAACATTGAATATGATTGACCTTATTAGTTTTAATTTTATACGATGTAATAAAAGCTATGTTAGTGATTTTACAGAATGAAACCTTTATCCATTTATTCTTCTGAAGAATGACCTTGTAAAATGTCAAAATTGCTAGTGTATGCTTTTGTAAAATACTTAATGGTTTGTGCTTGATGCTTTTAAACTCTTTATTGAAGGTCAGGGATTCTATTAGGGCATTTTTGTCAGTAAAATGTTGACAGAAAATAACTATGTGGTTGAATTCTCACTGACAATACTGTCACATTTTAAAAGAAATTGTCTAATGATAAGGCCAGATTTTGCTCATTATTTTTCTTAGTAACAAACACGACTTCATTAAACATTGCTTTAATTAGAGTATGTGCTAAATGTCAAAGCTTTAGCATTCATGATTTCAATTTTTACTTAATAAATAATTCAAATTGCTATAGTTATGTTATGTTTGATCACCATGTATATATGTGCCGTGCATTTGGAAGATATAATTATGTGGTTATTCCAAGAGCATTTTTAATTATGTTAATCTTAATGTATTTTTGATATTTAATATTGAATTCAGACATCCACAATTTGATCTACAAAGTCATACTCCAAACTAGAAAAGTTGAAAATCAAAGGCAATAAATAAAATCTAGGATATAATATTATTTTATTATTGAAAAGTCTCTATCACTTAGTCAGGGTAGTATATTGTGAACAATCAGATTTGTTAAACAAGAGTTGTTTTTTGCTATATAGTCTTTATTTTTTTAACAGAAAGGGAAAGGCAGTAATGAAGATGAATAAGCAGGCAGGCAGGAAGAGAGAGGAGGAAATAGGATTTACTAATTTTATTTAGTCATTCATCCTGGTTGTTCACCCAGGCCCTGGATCTCAAACCTCTAGTCTCAGAATGTACGCGGACTACATCTGGTGACCTTATCCACTAGGCCACAGAGTGACCCATATTTTAAGCCCTGAGTCTCTTTAAGTACATGGCTATAATAAATAAAATAGCTCTAAAAGTTCCAATATTGAAATACAATGAGTATATGGTGTCAGAGAAGACAAGTAATTTTAACTCTGTGCTTATGAGTTCTTGGCTAAGATACTATAATAAAATACAGATTAACAAGACGAAAAAAAATATACCCATAAGTTTATTAACATGTATACCTCACATTTGCCTGGAGAGATACTGTCATGGTGCAAGTCATCACCTTAAATAACATCTTCAGCTAAAGACAAAAAGAAACCTATTGGGGGAGGGGAAGATATCAGTTACTGGAGGTTATCAGGAAAAGGTAGGATAAGATTTGTTTTGCAGATGTAAGTTTAGCCTTTTCCCATTGATTAGATTTTCTTTGATTTAGAATCATCTTTTCCTTCCAAGTACCTAGGAGAGAAGGTTACATATGGATATTTGCTTTATAAATGTAAATTTCCCTTACAGAGGTTAAGCCTCTGATCTGTTTTCAGAGCTTCTCCAGTGTCTGCTATATCTCAGAGATAATCTATTCAAAATAATCTTTATGAGTATAGGGTAGAGAGGAAATTTCCCCTATCTGGTCAAGCAATCAAATTAACTTCAGACAGATTAGTAGGACAAAAGAACAAATTTAATTACTTGCATATGGGTAATTAATATGGTTGTAAATTCCTAAGTAAACTGGACACACATGAGATCCAAAGAAAAACATAGGCTGAAAATGAAGAACTGTGGAAAAATATAGTGACACTATGAGGAGGAAAGGAAATCAGAAAGTGCAATACTATTATCTGGCAAGAAAGACTTCTACCATAAAGGGGTAATGAGGCAAAGATGGATACTTCATCATGATCATCAGGGATTAATTCATCAAGAAGAAACAACTGTCATTAATATATATATATATATATATATATATATATATATATATATATATATATATATACCTAGGTATAGAAAACAAATACTAACAGACCTAAAGGGACACATTGACTGTGTGTGGTCCAAAAGGGAAAAATTCCCTTTTCCCCTCTAGGTTGTTCTCAGGCTTGTGGAATAATCAAAACAGCATCAGTCAGGTTGACTTTGGAGAAAAAAAAAAATTAATAGTATGCAAGAGCTACAATGGCTAGATAGGTCCCACTTTCAATCTGGGAAGTGGGTTTAAATCTTACCCTGAAGAATGAGGTAAAGGGAGAAGAAAGGGGTAGAGGATTCATGTGTCAGGGAAGAAGGTCTTATCTTGATCCTGAGAGTTAAGATGGGTTTCTTAGATTTGGAAGATGACCTTCCCAAACCACAGGCTTCTTGGTAATTAGGGAACAATGATTATTTCTCTTAGAAGAAGGATAGAAGCTTAAAGAAGTGGTGATTAATAGGACAAGATGGTTAGGGAAAAGATCTAAGCTTCTCCAGGAAAGTAGCCTTTTTTTTTCAGCACAAAGTGGTTTACATGCTAGGGCAGGGTCTCCACATAAGTCTTGGAATGTTTTATTTTGAGCCCCTTCAAAGAGCAACAAATTAATAGGAGATTTCAACACCCTTTGTATATCAAGAGAGAGATCAGCTAGGCAGAAAACCATTCGAGTAATGAAGACCCTAAATGAGGTAATAGGTCATATGAACTTAATAGGCTTTTACAAAGCCGTCTATCCCAATACAAAGATTATATATTATTCCCAAGTGCATTCTCAAGGACTGACTATGTCCTGGGACATAAAGCAAGTTTTATAAATTTAGCAAGATTGAAATTAGGGTCGTTTCATCTCTGACCACAAGGTTGTGGAACTAGAAATGAACCAGAAAAACAAAACTGTAAGAACTGTTAACCACTGTGAACAATGGTCCTCGGATCTTCTCTTTGGCATGAGAAAGAATTCAAAACACCAGACAAGAGAAGCAAATACAGGAAGAAGTTGATAGGCAAGAGAAAAGAACATTCAGAAAAGGTCCTAACTGGCAACTTCAATTGTTCCTAGAGGTGGAGTTTGAAGCACCCTGGCTGTGATTTGAGGCCTGTATATATATATATATATATATATATATATATATATATATATGTGCCTTCCCCTTATATCAAGGGCCCATCTGACCAGCTGTTTCAAGACCACCCCTCTTGGACATTTTGCATACCTGCCAGTAATTTTAAAGTCTCCCATATTCCTTGGCCCCTGCAGCTTTTTCTGCCTCTTACCCATATAGTTCTTTTTGCTCATGTGACCATTGGCTTTTGTTGATCTCTGGTCTCTCATAGCCCTTGCTTGACCCAAGCTCATGTCTACCTAATTGCCTATCCTAGCAGAACTGTACAAATGTGGCTATTAAACAGCATGCTTTTTTCAAGAACAATTCTTGAAGCGATGAGGAAACAAGACAAAATGAAGTATCTGGAATCAAAGGAAAATGAAGAGAGAAGCTCTTAGTACATGTGGGATGCAGCAAAAGCAGCTATAAGAAGAAAGTTTATAATGACATAAGTGCACATCAATAAAGAAAAGACCTTTCAAATTAAATATTTAACTATGCATATGAAGGAACTAGAAAAAGAACAATTGAAACCAAAAGTCAGTGGATGATAAGAAATAAAAAATTAGAGCTGAACTAAATGAAATTGAAAAGAAGGTAATGAAACTATTGGTTTCAAAAATTGGTTCTTTGAAAAAAACTGATAGACCTTTAACCAGATTTATGGATTAAAAATTCGGGAAAACCCTAATAAATAAGAATCAGAAGTGAGCGAGGGGAAATCTCAATAGACATTCTTGAAATGCAAAGTATTCTAAGAGACTGCTTTGAACATCTCTATGCCAACAAATTTGCCAGTCTTAAATAAATGAACAGATTTCTAGAATGCTAGTCTTTCAAAATTGATCTAGGAACACACAGATAACTGAAAAGGAATAATCACAAGCACAGAAATTCAAGCAGAAATCAAAACCTCCCCAAAAACAAGAGCCAAGGACCCGTTTGCTTCACTAGTGAGTTCTGCCATTCAAAAAGACATTCAAAGACTACATAATATCCATTCTCGAACACTTCCACAAAATTTAAGAGGAGGGAAAACTCCCAGATACTTTCTATGAGGCTAAAATTACTCTGATTTTAAAATCAGTCAAGGACTGCATCAACAAAGAAAATCAGCAATTACGCTAGTGAATATGCATGTAAAAATCATCAACAAAATTTCGGCAAGTCAAATTCAACATCATATGAAAAAAATTATACATTGTGACCAAGTGGAACTTTTTCCAGAGATGTAAGCATGATTCAATATACACAAATCAATGCAATATGCAATATCAACAAAGGGAATAGCAGAAATCATATGATCATGTCAAATATATGAAGAGAAAGCATGCTGTCCTTGCCTGACTCGCAAGAGATTAAAGTTTATTCCATGCTCATGGAACATAGGAGTCATTATAATAATGATAACCATCTTAATCCAAGTAATATACATATTTTTAAAGCAATGGTACAGGTAGGAATGAAGGGCATTAAGCAAGCAGGCAGAGAGAGAAGGAAGAAGCATTTTATTTTTATTTAGTTGTTAATCTTGGTTGTTCCCACAAACCCAGGATATGAACCTGGGTCTTTGGGACACATGTGGACTGTGCTCTTATGCAGAGCCAGCAGACCTAACTGCTACTCCACCAGTATGCACCAGTAATAAGCAGATTTAATGCAATTCCTACTGAAATTCCAGGGACATTTTTCAAGAAAATTGAATGAACAGTGCTATAGTTTGTATGGAAGCAAAAGTCTCGAATAGCCAACGTTACCCTGAAAAAAAAGAAAAAGAAAGGAAGAAAGAAAGAAAATTGGGAGAAAGAAAGAAAAGAAAAATGGAAGAATGCAACTCCTTGGCTTTAAACTGTATTATAGTCATTAATCATCAAAATAATCAGGTATCAGAACAAGTGTACACATATAGACCAATGAAATAAAATTGAGAGTCCATAAATAATATCACACTTATATGTGCACGTAATCTATGACAAAGGAGCCAATAACATACAAAGGAGGAAGAAAAGTCTATTCAACAAATGGTGCTGAGAACATTGGACAGCCACTTGCAAAAAAATGAGCGTAGATTACACATTAGTGCATATGAAAAATAACTCGAAATTCCAAACTTCGATGAAAGACCTTGACCCATATAATACATAGAGGAAAACATAGAAAACAAAGTCTGATGACATGAACCTCAGAGACATCTTTGGGGGAATGACATGTGTAGCCAAGGAAACTAAAGGGCAACTTAACAACTGTGATTACATCAAACTAAAATGTTTCTATATGGTAAAAGAATCTATTACTAAAACAAAAAGGCACTGAAAAAGAGAAGTTATTTGCACAACATATGTCAGACAACTTAATGCCCAACATGTACAAAGAGTTTTATATCACAAAATAAAAAGCAAATGACCCTCTAAAAAGTAAGCTGAAATGCTGAATACATATCTTTCTAGAGAAGACACACAGATGTCCTAAAGACACATGGAAAATGCTCTACATCACTCACCATCAGAGAAATGAAAATAAAAATCACATTTTAGGTACCACCTCATACCAGTGAGAATGGCCTTTAATGAAAAAACGGAAATAATGAGTTTTGGAGCAGTGACAGAGGAAAAGAAACCATCCTACACTGTTGGTGGGAATGCAAGCTAGTGCACATGATTCATAATAGCAAGACATGGAAACACCCAAAAAGTCCATCCATAGTTAACCGGATAAAGAAGCTGTGATATATATAGCCAATAGAATTCTATGCATGTTAAAAAAAATAAAAAGATGAAACAACTTGGGTCGCAATGGAGGTTATTATGCTACGCGAAATAAGTCAGAGTGAAAAGCAGAATTACAGTATGGTTTCACTCATGTGGAATATAAGGTAACAAAACAAATGAATAGTCAAATTTCAACAAAATTCACAGTACAGAAGACTGTCTAGGGAATAACAAAGCTAACAATTCTTTGGGAAAGGGTACTGGGACAATGTATGTATGGTTTTAATCTCACACAGATGGAGGTTATAATTTAATATCTTTAAAACATACAGTAGTGTGAAATAATAAAACAATTAAAATAGTAAAGTAAATGGAACATAACAAGAGTCTTTATCCTGAGCTAAGGAATGAGATGGGGTCTAAGATTTCATGGAGAGAGTAAGGACACTCATATGATGAAAGGATCAGATACTTTGTAATTACATGGTGGTCTTGCTATACAGATAGTTTTTTCTGAAAGAAAGGTTATATATGGAAATAACCCTAAATCTGGGTAATACCCAAAATTTTTATTCTTCTAGGTAGTAAATGGAATGCTAGACATTTCTATTGGACCTGCAGGGCCTCAGTTTACCTTATGAAAATAATTCAGATCCCAAAGTGGCATATCTTTTGAAGGCCTATTCTGGACATATTAGGGAAGCCTATTGAACATCTTTAGGAAAGTTAACCTTCATGACAAAGAAACGTATTTTGGGGTGGCATATTCTGTTACCCTTCAGTGGACTTGTGACTATGCGTCCAAAAATTTCAGCATTATCTCTTTTACTTATGTCAGTAATTAATTAAATAGAAAATTCTTAGGTTAATCTGTACGAAATTCATTTTCTCTTTATCTGTGGATTTTTTTTCATCCATACATTTTAATGAATGCATAAATATATCCTATTGATGGAGCTTAATAACCAGTCTTTTAAATGCATAACTCCTTGGATATGAGTGATTGTAGATTTATGTAAGTATTGTGAAATTATCCCTTAGAATTATTTGCCTTCACTATGTGAGGGAGCTTGGGTGATATGTCTGACATCGTATTCCCCATACATGCTGTCCTGTGGTATAAATGACCTTTTAAAGGTTTGAAAAACAACTTTATTTTGTCCTTATTTTTAAAAGATAATAAATTACCTTTTAAATTAGGTTTTTGAATCCCATTTATCAAGTAGAAGCATATTTGTGACTTTCCAGTACCTTGAGGTTTTTTCAAGATATCCATTGTAGTATATGATCCTGTTAAACTTTGTATGGCATGTAGAAATCATGAGAATATTTTGGTTCTTTATCATTTTAGATGTGTCTCAGAGCTCTGAGCAGCACTATTTATTTTCTGAATTCTGAGTTTCTTGGGTTTTCAAGAGACCTTGGATTGTCATTGCCTTTTCTTTAAGTAGGGATGCATTCATACCCTTACCTTGGTATCATCTATACTTCCTTAGCAGTCTTCATGTCTTACATACTTTGTTGGATTTTCTCATTTCATCTGATGATTGTCATTATTTTGATTAAGTTTAATGTCATCTTTTAATATTCCTGCTTTGAAAAGATGTTTCAGTAGATAGTATAAACATTAAAGGAAAGATGGTAAATTTAGTGCTGAAATGATTATTGTAGGAACTAATTATGATTTGTTTCATTCTTATATTACAAAAATCATTGTTCAGTAAAGCTGGAATAACTTTTATCATAATAAATTGTGAGAGTCTCTATTCATGGTTATATGATAACATTTTACTGAAGAAACAAATGCCTTTTTTTCTAAACGATATCCGTAGTTTCTACCTCCTGTGACTTAAGTTGTATATTCTGCCAGTCAGTAAATAGTTATATATTGAAGAAAATTTTATATTGCACCTCATTAATGATAGTGATTAATAAATACTCACCCTTATCGTCTATGACATTTGTTTATGATATATGAATAGACCTTTTCTATCGCAAAAGGAGAAGAACCCTAGAAATCTATTTTATTCATGTTTTCTGCTATAGTTTACTGAGTAGATTGTTTTGGGGGAGGGGTCTGGCAGTTTTATTAGGACCAACTCATTTTAATGATTTCCTCCATAAGGAAAGAAATGCTAATGCTCAATTTATGAAGGACACATAATTTCCAGTTTGAAACACTTTAATATTAGTACTTGTTTTTGTTGTTGAGTGAAGCCAAGCTCATATATTTTATAGTTGTCTTCAGTGATAAAGATGAAACATTGGTTGACATGCATTTCGCTGTTATTCTATGATCAATTAAAAATTAGTTAACTTGATCTATTTGTATTTTGTGCTCATCAGCAGATCTTCATAAAAAGTGAAGGAAAGTCCCACTGACATCTAAGAATGGGTTGGTTAGAGAAGAATAATTAGTAAAGCAGGCCCTGGAGTCAGACATTTTGAGTTCAAAACCCACTTCCTAATTGATGTGATCTTTAATAAAATACTTAATTTCTCTGTATCTTCTTCTATAAAGTGGATTTTATTTTGACAATTTCATTAATATACATGAAGTGTTTGAAATTTGTGCTTTGCACATGCTAGCTGTGGTAGTTTTATGAAAATTTTTGTCACTATCTAGAAAGTTCACTTGTTATAACAGCAAACATATTTTCAGTCCAGGATGTGGTTAGTTCCTTGTTATTTATTTTTTTTTGCAGAGAGTATGTTAAACACCTTTGGTATCATTAGTACCTTTTCAACATTCTCAGAGAGCCTGTGCTTTGGCTAGCACTTATTACAGCAGTCTTATTTTGTAGAGAAAGAAATTGTGAGCTAGATATGTATCTACTTAAGGTTATAAAACTGGTAATTGAGAGTCTGGTCATGAATATAGTCCTTCTGATAACTACTTGTTCTTTATGATTTATGTTTTTCTCTGTGCTTTTCTTCATTTTTGAGCAGTGAATTCATTTCAGGGTAATCGTCAAGTAGTAAATATATGAAATGTTAGTTTGCCTATTATTTGTTTTGGATTTCCCAGGAAAAAAAGGGAAGTCTGAAATAATACCTATGGAATTATCTTTCTTTGACATTTGTTATGGTGTACATATAACATGATTGAAATTACATTTATGAATGGAGGGGGTATAAGGTTAATAAAAAATAAATAAAAAAAAACAAAAAGGCTCAGGGTTTGTCTTAAACCATTGTTAGTAGAAGACTTAGACCAAAAGATTACTAGATAGGAATGTAATGTTTCTGAACTGTCCACATTCAAAATTAAAGTTACCATTTTTAAATTGATTTTAAAGTAAAGTTCAGAGAGGAATGACAAATTCCTCCACCTTTGGTAAACAGATTATTAAAAATTTTAAGATGCATTCAGACCTGTAGCTTTTCAGTTGAATCTTACTATTTTTCAACTCTTAGAAGACCATGTTTTCATAACCATGATTTTCTCTAATACATTTAAAATATATTTCTGTTTTATAAAATTTGTAAAGTAATAGCGTTTGTCTAGATTAAAAATACCTCTGGTACTGTTGATTATGAAAATAAATATGAATAATTACACATGTGTTTCTGTTATTATCTGGCATTGCTATCTACCTATTCACTATATAACTCTTATTTTAAAACTCACTGATCAATGCTTTGAAACTATATTCTTTCCAGGTCAATCAGGTTGTCCTCACTTGTGTGTATGATTTATATGATCTACTCATATTGCTGTCACATACCACTTCCCCAAATGAAATACCTGATACCCCTGTCTCAACTTATTGCAACATTTACCTTCTGCAAAATCTTATTTACTTGGAATTATTTCTGATATTAGCTTTGAGAATATTGAAGAGAACTTTCATTTTCTTAATATGTGTTCTAGTAATGTGTGCATTTTGCTTTGTAAATATACTTGAGTTACTTTTAAATATTCTCTTTGCTGTCCTTAATCTGTTTGTGGCTTCCTGATGGGAGGAAACAAGTTAGCTGTTTATTTTGTTGTTGTTGTTGTTGTTGTTGTTCTCTCTTTTGGCCCCTTCAAGTATTTAGTTAAAGCTGTTTTCTGTCCAATTTCCTCTGTGAGGAAATGGTCAGGGTATATGATGAATAGATTTATTTTAAATTAGCTTACATAATACAAAATTGGGCAAATGCAGAAGCTGTGGGATTTATGATCTTTTTAAAATCCCAAGTCAATTATATTCATTATTTGTATGTTCATTTCAGAAGCAAGTATGAGTTGTATAAAAATAAGAAATAAGAGAATTATAGCAACCACATGCAAGTTATAAATAAGTCAATGGTTTTGGAAATACATTTTCCTTCATTGATAAAGTGCTTCAGTTAACAGAACAGTTTAAGCATGTCTAAATAAGATCAAAAATAATTTGGGTCCTAGGACCCATATGCTTGAGGGAGCCAGTCCTAGCCAAGTCCAGAGTTGCTCAGTCTAGTTGATCCTTTTAGGAATTTTTCAGTCAGTCAAAGGCTTGCATTGTAACTTTCTGCAGCTTGTGGGGAGGGTTGACTGATGGCAACCTGTTAAGAGAATAAAGCCTCTGTCTTGCCAGGTGCTTACCTCCTGCAGTGATTTAAGCATTTGTAGAGGGAACTAGAAAAGGTATGGTCAGAATGGAGGCACAAATAAGCACAGGGAAAAGTTAATGTTTTCAGGAAAAAGGAGAACTTACGAAAAGTTCCCCTCACAATAGGACAGTTAATGGTTTCTGACATTGGTGGTCTTTTACCAAGAAGTGGTGGAACAGTGTCCAGTGGAAAGGTCAGATCAATTTTTCTATAAGACAGCCGCCAGGGAGTCCACCCTTTCTGAAAACTGCCTGTCTCAATCAGAGGGAGAAATACTTCACAGATATTGCCTTTCAGTAAAAAGAAAGGCTCATGAACAAATACCATCTTGATAATTCAACTCCTTAATCCATGAATGTGTATTAGTCTTACAGACTGAGAGTCTCTTATCACTCAGTATGTCAAATGTAATCCATGTATCTATAGTCTTAACTGCTCATTTGCACATTGGCTTAACTCTGTGTATTCAAGCATTACATGTTTTTATATATCTAAACTGAGTACATTATTAAAGTTTTATCCATTATCTTTGCTTTTCAAAGAAAGGAAGCATTAACTTGAAATGAGTACATGTACATTTGCTTTGATGTCATATGGCCCACCCTAAGCAGACTGTAACTAGGGAGATCAATATATCCAAGAGATAAGCTACATTTTTTCATTTGTACTTGTGGCAAGTTCTAATGTTAATAAAACCAAAAGATAAAATTGACATTTTCCTAAAGCATGACTATATTGATTGCATAGAAGATTTTTTTATTGTTAATTCACAATCAAAATATCCTCCACTTTTCCTTATTGCTTTAACTCATCATATCGGACTGATTACTTTTAATTATATAACTCTGAGATGGGATAAAAATTTTGTTGTAAGTTTTCTTAGCATTTCAAATTCTCATTCTATTTGCTCTAAAATCACCAAGAAAAGGGGAAATAGGAGGATGGTTTTCTTAAAGCAAAATATTATAGGGCATTCTTTTCATTGTTGTCAAATTAATTTTGTTCTTGTGAAAATTATCAGGGTATATTTTCTTAGTTCGAAGCTAGTGAACATTGTAGACCAAATAAAATATTTCTATGAGAGCTTTCCCATTCTGGTTTTCAAATACAAACTGTACCCCTTTCCCATCTGTTCTTTTGTTTTTGCATTTTCCTTTCCACTTTGTTTCCTATTTCCAACCTTTTCCATATGTTCTCTCTCCTTTGCTCTTTCCTACAAAAATGTGTACTAAGAGGAAACTAACAGCGTATACTCAATGAGGAAGCCATCTAATTTTTATCTCTTTTCAAAATGTACCCGTTACTCTTTGTAATAATGTTAAGTTGTTAAATAAATGACTGTTTTCTAAATGACTGAAAAAACAAAACATTTTTGACTATAATTCCAAATATCTATGTCTACCTATCTCTGTATCTATAAATCTGTCTATATCTATCTGTATCTATGTATCTGTGTCTATAGATACAGATAGATGTAGATATATACATTCTTATAATCTGTTCAAGCTGAAAGAATTCAAGAAGAGGTGAATTCCTATCAAGATACACTTCTCTATAATATTTATTATAATCATAAAGATTCATAAATGGTGACCTGAAGCCTACTTGCTTCATAATATTTCAAATTCCATTTCACAATTGCATTACTTTGTTTTTTAAAGGAAAGGTACAGGCAGGACTGAAGGTCAGTAGGAAGATAGGCAGGAATAGAGGAGGAAGGAATCTATTTTTGTTTAGTTGTTCACATTGGTTGTTTTCCCTGGTTCTTGGTGTTGAATCCAGGACCTTGGGATATACGTGAGACTGCCCCAAGGGTATACTGGACCACTAGGCCAGCAGGGCACACCCCAATGACTGCATTATATATCATTTACTTCTTGCTGTTACCAAATATTTGGTCCCTGTCCTCAGTTCAAAAGAAAATAACAAGGCCAAGTCTCAGAGAAAGGGAAAGAGAAATGTGTTCGATTTGCTAGCAAAGAAGAGGGACGTGGAGATTTTACTTATGAGCTACCATCTTCCTTTTGAGACGGAGCCTTTTTTTAGGGTCACTCCCAGGAACTGGCCTGCTCTATGTCTGTGTGCAAATCAGCTTGTTTCATGGCCATATGAAGACTTATCAGAGTCAGTTCCTAAGGCTAGCAGGCCCAGTTGATGTATTTCAGGCCTCGTTGACACATACTCTTTAAACGTTGACATAAACCCAGCTCTGGATGAGAGGAATGTTAGTTTTAGCTCTCTCTGGCTCTCAGGGAGAGGGGAGGAGGAGGAAGAGAAAGAGAAAACATGTTAAATTAAAAAAAAAAAAAACAACAAAGCAGGGAAGAACTGCTCTTGGTGACCATACAGTTTGGTCTCTATTACATTGCTTGCTTCATTTATTAATCAGTCATTCATGCAAGTAGTTTTTGAGCATCTGGCATATGCTATGTTCTGTTTGGGCTGGACCTGGAACAGTGAATAAAATGGGATTCCTGATGTGGAAGAGATCATAGTCTAGTAAAACAAGGCAGGCGAGTAGGTGAACAAATGAGATATAGTGCGGTAAATACTAGCTACAGGGTACGAAGGGTGGAGCGGGGTGGGGTTGTTTTGGGTAACTATGTCAGAAACTGTTGAGAAGACCTCACATTGGAAGTAATAATTTTGCTTCTGAAGGAATAATAGAGATTTTTCAGGTAAAAAGATAGTAAAGGGTACCGTAGTCAAAGTGATTGATGCATGCATGTAAGGCACAGTTTGATGATCTTGTTATAAAATTTAATAAGATGTTTTTTGCCCAGAAGAATTGCTTCTTGTAGTATAGGGAGATAGACATTAAAATAGATAACCACCGATTATATTGTGTGGTAACTGTGTGGGTTCTAATGCAGCAGAAGCACAGGGGAGGTAGGCCTAACTGCATCAGCTGGGGAAACATGGTAGGTCAGACAGTCATAATGCTGAAGGAAGTAATTACTGAGGTGAATGACCTCAATATTAATGACAACAGCCACTAAAATCATCAAAACTATTCTGTGCTAGTCACTGTGCTGAGTATGTTACATGGCCTCTTTCATTTAATTCTCAAGTCTTCTGAAGTCTATATTATTGAAATCTAAGATTTAAAAGAATTGAAAAAAAAGATGAAGCTCCAGGTGGTTAAATAACACCTCTATATTCTCATGAAAATGGCAGGACTAAGGTTTAAACCCCACCAATCTGACTCTAGAGCCTTTGTCCACATATTAATTCCATGCATGAGTCCATTCAGATACTACAGTGGAAATGAAAAATAGATACAACACAACCTCACTCTTGAAGATTTGATACACTTTAGGACTTGTGCAAGATAATTCATAAATAATTATATAGTAAAATGATATATGCTAATGCTGAAGATATTGTTAGGTTTTAGAGACAGCTGTATAATTGTGATGAACTCATTAGATTCAATGCAAAAGATAGGGTCTTAAACTTTTTACCTAGGTAACTTTGAAGGAGTTACCTAGCAGCTTTAATGCTCTGGCTTGTATAAATTGAGCTTGATAATAACAGCCTTACAGGGCTGTTATCAGTGGAAATTAGATAAACAAAATAGGCTGAAAAAAACACTGAGTGATTGTTGAATCTAATATCTTCAAATAATCACAAAGTATTCTTTGAGAAAATGTGATGTTTTGTGCTAATTACCTAGAAATGCCTAGGGCCACTCAAACAACTAGGCACCTAAAAGACATTTACCTTTTCAGTACCAGTGTTGTGACTGGAGTGGACCTTGTGGTTCTTATGATTGTAAGACATACCTTAGCAACAGCTATCAAGAAATGAGCTTTATTCTTAACAGGTTCTG
>RJWH01010577.1:0-16067 GCA_004363575.1 Solenodon paradoxus
AAGACCGGGGCAGATCCAGGCACGGGGACAGCGACGCGCAGGGACAGGAACCTGGGGCAGGGACGCACGGACAGGGACACGGGGACAGGGACAGGGATGTGGGGAGGGGACCCGGGTCTGCTGTCAGCTGGCCCCGCCCCCTCGGAACCTCGCGGGGAATCTTCTCAGACGTGTCATTCAGACCCAGTTTCGAAATGAACCTGAAACTACATCACAGTGTGTTTCCCTCACGTTACCAGGGTTTCAGAAGCCGTGACGTGCGTTCGAGAGCACAGCACGGCCGTTGTTACCATGTGCCGTGTTGTAGGAAAAGCAGGATCTCTGACCGAGGCAGTGAAGATCATTTGAAAGTTTTCATCCTTAGCTCACCTTTGGCTCTTTCTACTTTGTGTTCGCAGTGTGTAGAGTCTGTTTCTTGTGTCGTCCGTGGCGTGAGATGCAGATGCACTGATGCGTCTGGTTTACTGCTTGATAAATGTGCACGCTCGTTGGGAGTCGGGCTCAGACACCTGAGTCGGGTCTCCTCTGGAGAAGTGCAGAGGCCAGGTTTCCACAGTCACACCACGAAAAGGGGTCCGGCTGCTGCAGACGGTCTCTCAGAAGGAAGTCCCAGGCGCCCTGAGGGCCCGGGTGGAACCTGCACCTGGGTTCGTCCACATTGCCGGGGGGCGGGGTTAGCTAATGTGAGCAACTGAATACCCACCTGGCCGGGTCCTCGCTGTTCCCAGGTCTCTGGCCCGCACATGCATCTGACGTGGGAGCCAGCTGCTCCACTCGCCCAGTTCTGTCCTCTCTCTGGTCAGGCAGAGGCCACACTCGAGGCCCAAGGCTGAGTCACTTAGCATCTGAGCAAACTTAAAAGAGTATGAACTGTTGAACTTCCCATGAACTTGCAACAAGAGCAATTTCAGCCAACAAGTCAACAGAATAAAATGAAAAGCCAGGTATTGTCCACAGAGTGACTGACTGACTTGATGATGTCTTTGTATCTGCACTTGTGATTTGTCATCATTTGTGACAACATTTCTTGTGCTTTAATATGTAAAAATAAATGCTGGCACCCCCTGGCAGAGCGGTGGTTTGGTCAGTCGCCTCCAAAGGAGTACAGGCCATACACCCCTGGGCTCAAGTCGTGGGTCTAGGGGAGACAACCTGTGTGAACAATTGAATGAAAGTAAAATTAAAAATGCTTCGTCCTCTCTTCCTGCCTGCCGGCTCACCTTCATCCCTAACTGTAACTTTCTTAAAAAACTCAGTTAATTTAAAAATAAATGCTAAAATTCCTTTCTAATACAAAAAACAAGTACCTAAATCTAAACAAATAAAAAATTGAATAAAAAATTAAAATGAAAGTTTTTTTTTTCCCTCCGAGAGTTTGGACCCAAAACAAGGGTGCAATTATACACGACAAAATACGGTGATCATGGACTTGGCGGAAAGCCAGCCGGTAAAGACCACCTCCTCCAGGAGGGCGCCCAAAAGGAACTCCTCCTCCAGGCAGCCCTCAAACCCAGTGCTCCTTTTCCTGGGCCCCCGCAGGGCTTCCCACAGCCACACTTCCCAGCTACTCCAGCGAGGGAGGTGATTCCTTCGGACAGACATGTTCTGTTGCACACACAGCTCTGGACACCTTGACTGACACAGGTAGTGATGGCGTGAAAGTGCTGCTCACGGGACACTGGGTTTGGGTGGCGGTGGCGCCGGCAGGCTGCAGATAGGCCTGTGTCAGGGCCTGTTCTGGCTGCCGTCTGCTGCGCGCGCGAGAGCTGTCTGGACAGAAGCACACACGGAGAGACCTGCTTGCTGCATCAGGCACAGGAGTAACTTGGTGAGTCACGGCTGTCATTTTCTCGAGCATGTCACCTCTACTTCTCAGAGTTGCCTCCACCAAGGACATGTGGCCACGGCGGCTGTGCTGTCCGGGGTCACTCCGGACCCGACCCCGCTCTGTGTTGAGGTGGTGATGGGTGCCTGCGGTGAGCCTCTGACCTCCGCCGGGGTCTGTCGCGCTTGCCTTTCACACAGCCTCTCCTCTGCTTGGAGTTGAGCAGCACAGGGGCGCTCTGAGCTGAAAAACTTCACGTGGTTGTTTAGCTGAGCGCCGCTGTCTTGCTGGGGTTTTGAACATCTATTCCGACACTCAGAAGTGACGCCTCTTCTGAAGTGTTTTCAGGGTCCGCCACTTTTCACCTCAGAGAGGCCTGTGAGTGGTCCAGAGACGAGCGCGGCGGTGACGTGGGTGGACAGACAGGCTGCGCGCAGCGTCACCGCTGTGTCCGATTGATGGTGCTGGAAGATGGGGCACCTCTGAGCCGTCAGTCTCCGCGGGTGTCTGAACTGTCTGCCTGTTTGCTGTCCCATTTCTCCAAGCTTCACTCTCAGCGGACAGCACTGCAGCGGGGCACTGTGGGCCCAGGCTCTGGAGTGCGGGCCCACCCAGCATAGCCCTGCCTGTGACGCTGACGTGCATGAGTTGGGTCCTGAGACCCATTCCAAGGAGCCGCTGCCTCCAGCACTAGGGCTCAGCTCCCCGGGCAGAGTACTGGGGCCCATGGGGACACAGCTGCTTTTACTTCTGACAACTTCCCTGGGGAGGGGAGACGGAGCACAGCTGCCCCAGGCAGCCGGCGGCCTGTGCTGGGGGAGCCTGAGCAGCTCGTCTTCTCGTCCAGCGTCCAGCGCTGCTCTCCAAGTCCCCGTGCTGAGAGCAAGCGCGGCCCGAGCCTCACAGTGTTGCTTGAACCTTGAACCACATTCAAGGGCCTTGGAAGGTCCTGGGACTTGAGCTGGACTTCCTGTGGCCATAAATAACTGACCTCACGGAGACCGAAGCCCCGTGGCAGAACAGCTCCACGAAGATGACCCGTCCGTTCTAGCCCAACACCGGAAGTGCGGACCCACCGGCGTCTGTGGTTTAAAGACAGGACGACGTCTGGGGTGCGGCCGAGCGTCTGGGCAGCGACGCAGGGATGGAAACACAGGGCAGCCTGCTGCATGTGCGGAGGTGGAGTCTTCCGAAACGCTTCATTTGGGGGGCACCTTTATGAAACACAGAATCCTGATTGAGCAGGTCTCGTCTTTCAGTATTTTAAACGTGGTGCCCATTGTCCCCTGACTGCCATCACCCCACTGAGGGTCTGCTGCCCTCCGTGTCCCCTGTGACCCCGCTGCTTCTCTCTTCGTGCTCCGGCACCTTCGTCGTCTTCTCTGCAGCGTTGCAATGCTGTGCCTGCCATGTCTTCACGCGTTTGAGGTTCCTGGAGTTTATGCCGATACCGGAGGCTGTGGCTGGTTTTGTTGATGATTTTGAAAAATTCTAGGCCACCTCAAGAACATGCACTTTGCACCATTTTTTCTCCTCCCTCTTTCCTCCAATTCCACACTTTCGATCTTTTTACTCTGCTTCACATATTTTCATACTTCTTTTTAACTCCGGATTCTTTGTTTTCTCTGGCTTTAACCCGATCTTTCACTACGGCCCACTTCAGGTTCCTGGCCGTCCCCCGACTGCCATTCACGTGCGGTTTCCGTCCGCGAGTTTTCACGCTGTGGTGTGCGGTCTGCTCCCTGAGAAGCTCGCCGTCTGTCTTCTTCACTGACCTACAGTGATTGCTTTCTTGATCTGTAGCCAGAGACTCGCTATCTGGTTTTCCTAAGAGTGTGTTTCTGTCGCCCGGATGCCCGGCTAACGCAGAATTCAACATTAGTACAAACATTCCTCAAAAAGGAAGATGCAGGTGTTGTCAGACTTAACAACCCATTGCGGGTGCACCAGATCACACCAACGTCCTGAGAGGACTGGCCTCGTCAGGGGCGTTAACACCAGAGTAAAGCTACAGGTAAATATATGGGAACCCGAAATGAACATTAGTGGTGCAAACCTATAATGTTTCGTGGCATTTAAAATACATCCAGAATTGAAATTCATGAGGAATATAGTACAGACGATGGTTAGTAAGTGAAGTACTTTCTTGTTCTTGCATTTCCCAGGATGTAGTAAAAGTAATAATTAATTTTTGATTATAATAAGTCTAGGGTGCATATTAAAATTTCCAACATAGCCATTAAAGTAATATTAAAAGAATATATAATTAACAATCTAATAGGGGGGGGGAAGTGGAATAAAAATGATTAATCCAAATAAGATGATAAAGGAGAAGAAAATGTAGGTGGGTGAGACAGACAGAAAACAAATAGTAAGAGAGTAGATAATATAAACCCGGTTATACCAGGAATTGCATTTAATGCAAATTGTTAAGTATTTGAATTAAAAGACAAAAGGACAGCATTTGAAAGTCACCCTTCTCTCTACTGCCTAGAAATGCACACGCATTAGCCGTAATGTCACAGGAAAGTCGCATCTGATGCAGCTCTAATCAGAGGAGGTCGGTGTGGTCAGGTGCCTCCCTACAGCGGCGTGGAGGAGACAGACACCACAGACGAGGAGGAGCAGCGACAGCAACGAAGATTTCTGTCTTTGTGCCACAAAGACAGAACAATTCAGTTTTTATAAACCTCAAGTCAGACTTCGTAATACATAACAAATAGCCAAGAGAAATGGGAAGGAGTCAACCCCTCGCCACCACAGCGGGAGCCATGCACCAGCCCCTCAAAGCCAGACCCCGTGGCTGAGGTGGCCGGGACTCGTGCTCCTGCCCAGCGCTTGCAGAACAGGCTCCGCTGCCCCAGGGCCTCTCTGCCCGGCCTCACCATGGCACAGCTGGAGTAGTGCGGGGGCCGGCCGATGACATGCCCTCCCGGCATGCGCCGGGTGGCCCTCCATGGCCGCGGTGCCTACCTTCCCTCCGTGCCCACCGGTGCTTCCCACCCGCTGGCATCGCGCCTCCTCCAGGGGCCCCGCGGGTACACGCCGACCGCTCAGTGAGCCGTACGCGTGTGCGCTGTTGACTGGCATCGCGTGTGCGCTGTTGACTGGCATCACGTGTGTCCAACCGCAGGGAAGGCCGCCGACTGGGACCCACGGCCTGCACAGCCTATTTTGACTCGACCCACTTTACAGCGTCACCGAGAGATGACCTTTTGATGTGGTCGGCTGGTAGATGCTCATGCTCCCAACTCTGGAAAACTGCTGTCGCCAGGTGAGGGTGGGCATGGCGGCGGGGAGGGAGAATTTGCCGAGGACTGCGCTGCCCTCTCCTTCTGGCTCCGCAGGGCCCCTGGGGCATCGGGGCACAGACCCAGAGACAGAGACGCCTGGGGCTGGGATAGGCACTGGGCCGCCGTGGGCCAGAGATGCAGAGAATGTCACCTCGTGCCTGGGTGGAGATCCACAGAGGGACGGTCCCCGGGACTTGGTGAAGCTGGGCATCGTGTGAGGGGACATCTGTGACCATCAGGCACTCAGTGTTTTGTGGGATTGAAGCACAAAATGAAAATGACAACTTACCACAGAAGCAGAAGAAACCAGCCCTGACTTCGAGGAGGCTGCGGGGTGGGATGGGGTCAGGGGCCAGGGGTCGGGGGTCAGAGGGAGGTGGCCGGCACCCTGTGTCACCCCGCTCTGCCTCGGTGTCCTCATCTGGGGTCTTGGGATTGGATAAAGGTCTCCACTCCCAGATTCAAGCCCCCGCTCTATTTACGGACATCCTGATGACAGTGGGGCGGGGAGTTGGGGCTCTGTCTCCAGAAGAGCGTGTGGCCAGCAGTTATGGGGGGAAAATGGCATCTTTGAATCCAGTCTCCAGACACTCTGAAAATGTCTAGTGAGAATACCCCTTGCTCAGACTGTCCCCAGAATTCCTGCGTATGGTTATCCAGGTCTCTCCAGGACGGGGCCCGTGAATTGCCGCAGACCCGCCTTTCTGGGGGAAGGCCCCCCTCATCCCACAGACCGTCCCCACCCAGTCCCCACGCAGTCAGCCACCGGGGCCGGGAACACCTGCAGAAACACATCAGGTCACCCTGGAAACGCTATCACCAGATGCCCCGCGTGGTCGGGCACGGACGGTGTGTCTGAGGGTGCGTGGCCTTGCAGGTCAAACCCGGCGGGAGGGACACACTTCTCAGGAGCTCAGACGTCACATTTCCGCTGAGCTTTGTCCCTGGAGAAAAGAGCACTTTCCGGGGCTCTTACATCTGGGCTCAAGAATATTTTTTGGTTCTTGTTTCCTTTCAGAAAAAACCCAGTGAAATGACAGCCAAGATCTCAGGCGCCGATGGAGGGGCTGAGGACGTGACTGCGTATATGCTCTTTATTCCTAAGGGGTGTGATCAGCAGTGGGTTCCTGCCGGGCCCCTCGGGGCCACGGCTCCCACCGCCCTCGCTCCATCCTTGAACCTTCTCATCCTCGCCCATTTATTGCACAGAGTTTCCTGTCGGGAGAGAGCAGGCTCCTGAGACTCCAGGGGCCTGGGCAGCTCCCACCCTGTGATTCCTCACGTCAGCGAGCGCGGGCTGAGCGGACCAGGGGCCTGGGGACCCCGCTGCGGCCGTGCTGGCCCGAGTCCCGGTGGGAGCGCGGAGCCCTCAGCAAACGTCACCGCCCCTCCCGGGGGCAGGAGCTCCGAGCGCCCCACTTGGAGGACGAGGAGGCTGAAGCTCAGACCCGATGTCACCTGCCCAGGTCACCCCAGGGTCACGCAGCTCATTCTGGGCTGGGTCGTAGGTGGTCCAGGCCACTGTGAATGTGGATTCGTGGGCCAGGTGTCCCTGTGACACCCATGGGGACAGTCCTGAGGGCTCAGGCTGCCTCAGCCCCTCAGAGGAAGGAGAACCCAGGAAGGGGGCTGGCAGGCCATGACGTCACTGTACCTGAAGATTTTCCAATGTTTTGAAGGATTTTGTCCAGCACCGATAGCTTATATTGGTCGTGTTTTGGATCCTTCTTTCCTGTGAAGAATAACACGGCCGTCAGTTGTGACCAGTCGCAGCTGTTCCCCACGCCCACTGCTCCACTTCAGTGAGCCGCCAGGCCCATCTTTCAGGACGGAGACGAGCACGGGGACGCTCACGCGGCCTGTCCGATGCAGTAAAACCCGGGGCCCCTGGAAGCTGCCGCAAACGCCTCCCCAAACGAGACCAGGTTACAGGTCGGGTGATGGGAAAGACAGGCCTTGCTACCCGGAGTCCAGAGGCAGAGCGAGTGGTGCTGACGTTTCAGACAGGCACTTGCAGAGCAGAGACGGCCACCGAGGCGGGGTCCCGCTCGAAAGTGAGACGGCCGGCTCAGGGAGGAGACGGCCACCCGTGGGATTCCGTAGTCGGGAAAGGGCTGCAGGGACACGAGCCGCTGCGGCTGCCCGTGGGGAGCAGGCGCCGGACCCGCTGCCGGCTCAGAGATGGCGCGGTGTGTGAGCGGAGGGCGACAGCGCACCCACTGGCTAAGTGACGTCTGTCCAACACCGCAGACCAAAGCCCGGCTCTTTTCGCGTTCTTTTCAGGTGCTCGCGGGGTTTGCTGAGGTACACCATGTCCTGGGCCTTCGCTAAAGTTTAAAAAATGCGTTTAAAGATGTTCCAGTCGCGTAACAGAAGCTCTCGAACTTAGATGGCATTAAGTGATTAATCAGCGTCAAATGGTCTCTGGAAAAATCTCCAGATACATGAAAACTGAGCAGCATGCTTCTAAATGACCCACGGATCAAAGAACAAATTTAAGAGGTGAATTATAAAGCATCTTGAAGTACATAAAAACAAAGCACAATATATTGCAATTTATAGGATTGATTAAGCTGGTCCCGAGAGGAACGTGTTACCACTCAGTGTTTATGTTAGAAAACATGACAGTTCCCTAGGATGTAAGTATTGACACTGCGAAGTCGCGAAGAGAGCACATAATGATCAAAATAAGCAGAGGGAGAGAACCGCAAAGAGCGGGAGTCACTGGTGCTTCGGGACAGAGCGTGAGGAAAAGAGCAGTTCTCTGGGCAGATCAGCACAGGCTGCTGAGCCTCTCAGACTGGGTTGAACCCCACAGGGTGGCGGCCGAGACGCTGGAGGGAGCTGGGACTCGGGGACGACGTTCACACACTTAGACGACGTGAGAAAATCCCTCTAAAGACGTAGCTACTAGTCTCAGAAAACAGGAAACAGAGACACCAAACAGCTCCTTTATTTAGAAAATAAATCGAACTGGAAGTTTAAAATTTTCCCATCAAGCAGACACAAGCCCGGATGCTGTCTTCGGCAGTGAATTGCCGCACACATTTCGGGTGGAAATGGCTTGTTTCACTTGGTTATCGGGAAAGCGAGGAGGAGGACGTGCTGCCTGTCACCTCCGAGGCTGCATTGCCCTCTGAGTAAAGCTCGAGAGAAGCCACAGCCGCCAGCGCCGGTGGCAGACACCGCCCTGGCACCCGCAGTCCCGTGCGCTGGGCCGAGCCGGGCCGAGTGCCGGGAGCTCGCCATGTGGGCAGAGGGCCGGCGGCCGCCCCACAGACGTCCTGACGCAGCACAGGGCCGCACCTGCTGCGGGAGCGCCGTCCTACTCCAGCGCGGTCACCTTGCCACCTCTTGTCTGTGGCAGTGGCCTGACACTGCCGAGAGGAGGGGGCTGCGGACCACACTGACCTCAAAGGGTTATGTGTTTGCAACCTTTTACCAGCAAGTTTGGGGTGCTCGGGGTCAGTAAGCCTGTGAGTGTGAGTCGAGACAGTATGTGAGTGTGACTAAGTGTGTATGTGTGTGAGAATGAGTGTGTGTGACACTGTGCACATGTGCACGAGTGTTAGTGCGTGGCTGTGAGTGTGAGCATGAGTGTGTATATGTGAGTTGAGTGTGAGACTGAGTGTGCGTGTGCGTGTGCGTGTGCTTGGAAACGATCCTCTCGCTCTCTCTGGCCTCCTGGGTCCGTGGCCGGGTCCCGAGGCTTGTGCGGACGTTTCAGCCCTCGTCTTGCGCCTCTGCTCCCGCGGCCGTCTCCGCCTCGCCCGCCGCCTGTGACTTGGGCTGCCCCATGGAGCGGACGGTTGGTGTTTATTCTCCATTCTCCTTGTGATTCAGTCGAGTTCCGCGGTTAACCAGCGTTTTTCTCAGCCACGAGGAGTCCCCCGAGCACGGTACTGAGCTGAGACGCGGCTTTTGCTTCGAGAGTTTCCGTTTGGCTCTTAGCCTTTCCGGATCTCAGCCGCATCTCATCGTTTCTCTCAGGTGCCCGCATTTGCCCCCAGGCGCTTTGACGTGCGAATCACGATGGTCCTGGGCTGAGAGCTCCCACGGGGACAGCTGCGCCCTCTTCCCGGATGCCCTGGAACGGTGCGAACAGAGGCAGAGCGGGGCAGGCGCTTCGTTCACGTCACTGAGCGGTCATCCAGGCTGTCCCCTCCAGTGCCGGGTCCTGAACCCGGGGTCCCGGAGGTGTGGGGGCTGTGCCAGCTGGACGCGCTCACCTGTCTGCTGGGCCTGTTATTTCTTGACGGTGTTCTTCTTTGAAAGGATTTGTCGGACGTCCGCTTTAAAGCACAACGGAGGTGGCGGGAGATCGCAGGTGCGCCTCGAAACCAGGACAAGCCCTTCTTCTGCGCCACTGCCTGGAGGTCGGACCGCCCAGGTCTGGTCCGAGGAGCCACAAGGCTGCCTGGAAGGGGGAGGACTAGGGGCCGTGCAGCTTCACATTCTCTCTCCCAAGACAGAGGACCCCCTTCCTGGGAGTGATGGATCGTGGTTTGTGCTCTAGAAACAAGGGGCGTCCCCGTCCCCGGAGCCTCACAGGAGACGGGGCTGGTCTGGTGGTGGCACCCGTCCTTGAGCAGTGCAGGGGGCCTCGGCGGCCCAGCTGTCCCCATGCGCGCACTGGGACCCCGACAGTCAGGATCTCTGACCATGTCCCACGCGCGGTGTGCGGTCACGTCCCTCGCTCAGCCACACGGGACACAGGCCTCGTGCCCTGTCTCCTTGGTGACCGTGCTCTGGGCCTGACACACCTGCTGATGGCACTGCCCAGTGTCCGGGCTCGAGGACACGGTGCGGCCATGAAGGCCGGGCAGCACTTTTCTCTGTGATTCCCAGTGGGAGTGGCAGCCTCTGTCTTCTCGTTTCCACTGTCAGGCCATTCACGCCTGAGGTGTTTGAGGCCATTACAAGGCCGCTGCCTGTGCCCGCTGCTCCGCGGCGTCCCGCCTCCGGGCAGGTGGGCTGTGGGCTGGCGCAGGGCCACGCGGGTGGCTGAGGGTCCTCGGCGGTGTGGGTTCGCAGCGGCTGCTACGGGACCTCCGACCCCGGCACCGCCGAGCAGGACTGACTTCACGCTCGCGGGTCCCTGCTGCGGAACGGCGGGCGGCGCCCAGGCGCGTGCGGGAAAGCCTCATGGACGAACATGGCCAAAGGCCCGTCTCACGTTCCACTCATGAGGTCGAAGATGTCACATGATGGTCAGGAATGCTGGGCCCCACTTCACCCCACAGGGCACGCTGTGTGGCCTTGTCAGGGGGCGCACTGTCTGGGGTGCGGGGTGCAGGGCGCAGCCGCACTGGTGGGAAGGAGGCACATGTGGGGACAGCAGGAGACGGACCTCAGACCCGGGCGTCCGGGCGTCCGTCCCTCAAGTGGCAGGGCTGGCAGGGCCAACCCGCCTTAGGAGCAGAGAAGAGAGCCACCCAGCAGGAAGGACAGCGCCCTGGTGACAGCGCCCAGGGGTTAATAAATGGAGTCCAGTCGCATGTGAGAGCGCAAACGTGCCCGAATCAGAAACGGAAATCTAAGAGTAGCAATGAATGAAATACAAAAAGAAATTAAAGGTGGTTGAGTAAATAAACCCAGGGGAAGCAGGGAAAAGAAAACAACTCAAAATGAAACACTGAGTTTAAACGCACCGAAGAAGAGAAATGAAAGTTTCATGAGGATGGTGATGAAAAACAGGAGCAGCCAAGAGGATGAAGGCGATGGGTGACTAAGATGCCCTGACGCCTACCTGCTTCGTGTGTGAGGTGTGTGTGCGAGGTGTACATGACGTGGATGAGGTGTGTGAGAGAATGCGCGTGAGGTGTAAGGAGTGCATGAGGTATGTGCACTGTGTGGTGTGTGTGAGGTGTGTAAGAGGATGTGTGAGGTGTGTGTGAGGTATGTGTGAGAGGGTGTGTGTGGAGAGGTGTGTGAGATATCTGCGAGGTGTGCATGAGGTGCGTGTGAGGTGTGTGAGATATGTGTGCATTGTGTCGTGTGTGAACTGTGCGAGGTGTGTGAGGTGAGTGTGAGGTTGTGTGAGGTGTGTGTGCAAGGTATGTGAGGTGTGTTGTAAGGTGTGTGAGGTGTGTGTGAGGTTGTGTGAGGTGTTGTGAGGTGTGTGTGCGAGGTATGTGTGCGAGGTGTGTGAGGTGTGTGTGAGGTTGTGTGAGGTGTTGTGAGGTATGTGTGCGAGGTATGTGTGCGAGGTGTGTGAGGTGTGTGTGAGGTTGTGTGAGGTGTGTTGTGAGGTGTGTGTGCAAGGTGTGTGAGGTTGTGTGAGGTGTGTTGTGAGGTGTGTGTGCGAGGTGTGTGAGGGTGAGGGGTTAGCTCAGAGAAGCGCATGTATCTCTGTCCTTGCTGAGCTTGAAAAGAAAAGCAGAAGAGGAGAACCAATGGTTAAAATGGTAATCTAAGAAAATTCTACAGAAAAAGAAGATCTGAGTTTAATGTTGAAAGGGCCCATCATGTATCTGGAAAATTAATTCCAAAATAGGGCCTACAGAAACAACCGGATTTCAAAGATAAAGAAAATATTTCAAGCCCGGCAGCAAGATCTTCATTAACTTACAAGAGCAAAAAATCAGAATAACAAAGACACAAAGCAGCACAAAGACAAAGCAGCATTCACTAAACTCAGCTGAGAAAACACGTGTGTACCCACGTACACCGGGTCTGTGAGCCCACCGCCCTCCAGTCACTCCTGCCCGTGAGCCTTACCTGGAAGAGGGGAGACACGCCCACGTCACGTCCTCTCACGCCACACCTCAGACAGCTCACCTCACACACCTCACACACCTCACCTCACACCCCACACACCTCACACACACCTCACACACCTCACCTCACACCCCACACACCTCACACACACCTCACACACCTCACACACACCTCACCTCACACATCCCCTCCACACACGGCACGTACATTGCACACCTGCTGAACCTGTCACATACACACATCGTGTAGCTTACACGTCACGCACTGCACGCCTGGCGTGTGCACAGTCACCGTCCGTGTCCGCGTAAGGGAGTCCCGGGTGGGACTGAGCGCTGAGCACTGAGGTCTGTGGACACAGTAGCAGAAACAACCCACCCGGGGTCACTGACGGCGGGAGGAGGGGGACGCGCCTCCGTTCTTGTGCAACAAGCGAAAGCGCTAACCAGCAAAACACGTAACGGGAAACAGTAACGGAAACAAGTGAAAAACGTAAGTCAGAGGAGAGTTCGAAAGTGCTGAGTGCTCGCTCGGGTGGCCGTACGCGCTGGAATAAAAGTAAACCGTCGGCGCCCAGACTCTGCTACAGCAGAAGACACGAGGGATCTGAGACGACACTCGTGACTACACGCCACGACAGAGTTACAACGCAGTCAGTCAGGTAAGCAAAGAAAACGGGCGTGACGCATCCTCTTTTTCACGTGTCCTGGAAAGCGAGACCCACGTGCACAAGGGACCCTTCACTGTGCTGACTGCTGGGGATGCAGAACGAACAGACGGGGCCTGGAAAAAAGAAAGGAGGTGGTGGCCTTTGTGCAGAGAGAAGCACTTGTGCCAACAACCATGCACACGAAAGCCAGCCCTCATCCAGAAAGGCTGCAGGGTCTGGGCGGTGGCAGAGTCCCCACTGGGGTGGCACTGGGCCCCGGGATGTCCATGGGCCTTCCTCGTGGGAGCTGAGCTGAGGGAGGGACGGGCCAGCGTGCACGGTCATGTCACTCGGGGGACTGGAGCTCCCTGACAGCTCAACGCCGCTGGAGACACTGGCTTTTTGACAACGTATTGAAATGGTTTCCCTGAAAGATCATAAACATTGTTAAAAGCAAGCCAAGGAACTAAAAAGAAATTATAGAGTAAAGGTGCATGCAGAGCCTCTAAGTCCTTGCAGGAATCTGAGACCTTGCTGGAGTCGCAGACCCGGCAGGAATCTAAGACTGACAGCAGGGACTTGGAAAGTACAGGGTTAATGTGACAAGGGAGATGGCCTTGAAGGCCTCGACACGTCCGCGCCCGTCGCAGGGCAGAAGGCCTGGACAAGCACGCGCGGTTCTCGAGCAGTGTAGTCAGCGGAAGCTCTTGTCACCACAAATGAAAGAAATGCTGTGCTGCTTGCGCGGGACGCCGGCTGAAAAGTATAGAGTTAGAGCCCCGGTGCGATCGGAGCTGAGCCTTTGGACGTGCATCGGCTGAGCCACCGCGAGCAGGACAAATAAACCTCGCTTCCCGATAACGCCTGCTGCCCGTTTCCTTGTCAAGGGGGCCCGCAGCCAGGCCTGGCAGAAATCCCCGGCTGTCGACAGACTCCTGTTTTTTCCTGTTATGAAAACAATCCTCTGGCAGCCGCCCTGCGGATGCTGTCACCCATATGCAGGCGCAAACAATGCTATTTGGAATAGTCCGCGGTCACCAGCACCCTGGAACAGACCTCTCCCCAAAACCCTCCAGATCTTCAGCTTCCTACCCCGGGGCCCTGTACGAAAGTGCTCTGCTCAAGAAGGTTGTCGTTTTCGTGTTGAACGGCCCGCCTGCATGTTCCTAAGTGAACCTTAAATGCTCTGAAACCGTTTCCTCTAACAGAGGGTCTAGAGTGGGGCGATGAGAGCAAGCAGTCTAGGAAATGAGAAACCTGCGGACACACGTGAGGCTGTGCCCTCCCACAGATGTCCGCACCCCTGCAAAGGGCTTCTGAAGACGTGAGGCTGCAGGGCACGGGGTGGGCGACGTGGCCACACCTGTCCCCGCACTGGAGACGGCGCTGCGCGGGCCGCTTTACCGTGTTTGGAAATCCTCTCCTGGATGCTGGCGGGCAGCCGGGGCTCGTGGTAAGCCTCAGGGCCTCCGACGGGGTAGCTCTCTCCGATGCGGGGTTCTTTGGTGAGGGACATGGAAAAGAGGCGACATTTCTGGATTACACACTTGGAGGCGTTTGGCCCAGACCTCATTTTAAAGGCACGCTGAAATGCTTCATCTGGGGTGCCTGGGCTCTTCCGCCTCCACCTCCAGGCCTGCGCCCTGGAGACGCACCCCACGAGGGAGGTCCGTCTGTGCAGAGGCGGCGTGCTCACCCATTACAGGCAAGGGGTGTGGTGGGCTGGCCACCGTGAGGGGGACTGCAGGGAGGACCGGGCCCGGGTGGGGCTCCGGCAGCCGACTGGGGGGCGGGGGGCGTCATTTCCGGGTTCTGACTTTGAAAGCTAGGGTCATGCTTCTCACACTCAAACATAAGGCAGCGTCTGGAAGCAGCAGGATGCGGGTCCAACAGGGAGGCCGGGCTTTGGAGACCCTGATGCTGGAGAATTTAGCTGGGCACAAACGTTGCTCTCAGGTGTAAATAAGATTTTTAAGGGGTATGGGACAGTGACCCTGAAAATCCAGGATTAAGCAAAAGACACAGCCAGGCTCCCACAGAGAGCTGAGGACGGAGGGCCGAGCCCTGAGCCCTGAGAGACCCGTGACCTGGGGCTGGAACCAGGGGGTCAGGTGAATGTGCGCTTTCGTTTGGAGACAGGAAAGGAGCCGAGGGGAGGAACACAGGACTGATGGTGTCTCTGTGTGCACACCATCCGTGTGCGTGTGTCTGCATGTGCGTGCAGGTGCGGCTGTGTCTCTGCCTCTGTCTGCACACGTGTGTGTGCTCGTATTTCTCCAGTTCCAACTGCAAAGCTCTTTGTCGGGTAAGCGGAGCTTTGCAGGGCAGGGCAGGATGCGCCAGTGGCAGGACATGTCAGTGCCAGAAGCAGGGAGCTCTCGGGGACTTGGGGGCCGACGGGCGCTGAGAGCCATGTGGAAGGAGATTTGAAAGCAAATATGGATGAATTGGTCATGGACACCAGGCAGTAGTGTTCTATAGTCCAGAGAATGAAGCAGATACTTACGGTCCATACAGATTATGGACACGTTTGAATATGTGTTTGTAAGGGCGTCTCTTCCCTAAAACAGAACGCTGATGGATAGAGAGGAGGAATGATGGAAAGAGAAGAGAACCGATGACAAACTCTACGTGAACATCAGACCCTCTGCCACTGGGACACGCAGGCCCCGACAGAGTGGACTCACCCTCCGCACACTGGGCGGCTGGCTGGAGAAGTCTGTCTGGGAATGGGCAGAAATGCAGGTTTTCTAGGGTCAGACCCAGGACAGGGCTGGGGTCTCGTGGTCCCTTGGTCCCATGGAGACTCAGGACGTCGGCCTAACTGGGGGAGCAGCCGTGCTCTGCCAGCACTGCCAGCCTTGGGAAGGATGTCGCCGTCTGCCTGCCGGTGCCCGCCTCGGGCAGGGTGGCCCAGGTGCATTTACCGTTATTGAGAACTTTGTCCTCACTGCCAACCCCAAACTGTGAGTTTTCTGAGAGTTCGTGGTAATTCTCAGAGTTGGAAGCTTGGTCATTGTTCTCCATGCTGGCTTCTTCGGTGGACATGGAAAAGAAGGAGCGTCCCCTTACACTGGGGACACCGGGGCCATCTTCGTCCGCACACACCCGGGTGGAATGCTAACACGGTCCCCAGGTCTGCTGGAAAGTGACCCTGTGACCGCCGCCCCTGAGTGCCGTGCTCCCGGGAGCTAATGGAGACCTGGCGTGGAATTTCTAGAACATGCTTCTCTCGCTGCACCCAGTGGGACTCCGGGTCGGGGCCTCCCCTCCTGGTCCCCAGGGCGCCTGCGCTAAATCCGCTGCTCCCCTGCGTCAGACTGCCTAGGGCACCCCAGGGTCCACCCCACATGGGGGCCGTGTCTCTGCCGACTGCCCCGGCTACTCCATCTCTGCTTTGGGACAGCTGCTTCTCCGAGTGGCCAAGGCAGCCGGCCTCAGAGGGCGCTGGCCCAGGGGCGGACTGCGGGGCGGCGAGAGGGGAGCGGATACTTGCTTGCTTCCTTGAGCAGCTTGGTTGAAAATGTTGCTGCCGTCTGGGCTTCGCCTGCCGATTTATTTGAATCCAACATCTCTTGGACTA
>RJWH01010578.1:0-16052 GCA_004363575.1 Solenodon paradoxus
CTGTTTGGTGGAAATACAGCTCATTAACCCTGGTATAGGAAAGCATACTTCCTCATGCTGGAGAATTCCAAAGAATTAAGCTATTGGCAAGAGGACCAGAAACTTGACATGAGTGAAGCCATTCTGTAATTTTCTGTGGAGTGAATGTATTTTGTAATTTTCTGTGAAAAACAAGTATATTAAGGTTAAGTTTGAAAAATTTGTAATTTTGTGACTTTGTGTAATACACAAGCATGTTAATTTAAGGCAAAATCTGAAAAATGTTTATCTCCTCGGAAATGTTTTGATGTTCCTCTTTCATGAAGAAACAAATTGATGGCAAAGAAACTTATCAATAGTCTGCAAGCCCTACCTTCACCAGATCTGACCAGATGAGAAACAAGAAGAAAAGGCAGGACGTTCGCAAAGCTCGATGCAATTCTCAGCACGCGTGTCCGCCTTGCAGGTGACCGCTCCCACTGCCTCATGCATTTCATATGCCTCATACGCCTGTCAAGCAAGGTCCTCGACTGAGACAAAGCTCTAAACCAGTAATCGAAGGAAGCAAATGAACCTGGATTAATCCCTGATGTTCTGACTAGCCTATTCTTGGTGAGCCGTGGAATTTGTAAGTCAAAGGCTGAAACCAGATCTCAGTGCAAACATTTCAAGGAACCCACACTACTCAGGACCACAGGGCATGACCACTTGAGAAAGCAATTGCTCCATCACCTGCAGCTTAAGAAAGACTGACCCAACCCGTGTCTCTCGCTGTGTGACCATAAGCACCCTTTCTCAGCGACTTCTCCAACACGCACGTAAGGACCCTTAACTCTTTCTCCATCTCCCACACTTTGTGAGAACCACTCAAGTACACCTGACCTATGTGATTTGCCTATGACCGCAATAAAACCTATATATGCAGGAAACTATTTCCTTGTTGTGAGACTTGCATTGTTATGACAGATGCCACCGTGAGGGTCTTGAGGTCTTGCTCCAGAGTTCCTGTGAATCTGAGAAGTTTTGTCCGGCCCACCCACTCCGAGAGCGAGGAAAGTAGCACAGGCAGCAGAAAGCAAGTGAGGTTTATCGAGGTGAAAGTTCACCCTGAAGAGAGAGAGTAATTGTGGGACATCCTGAGAAGGAAGCAGGCAAGGGGATCTTCTGGGTTGGAGTTTTTTTATGGGAGTCCCTTGCGTTTTTCTTGCCCTTATCCCTGCCCAAGGATGGGATTAGGTTTTTGGTTGGTCTCTCTGTGGTTGCCTTTTGAACTGATTGGAGGACTTGAGATTTGCGCCATTTTGGTTTACGGCCTTTTGATTGGAGGACTTCAGATTGGTGCCATTTGATGATTTACTGCCTCTGTTCCCTTTCCCCCTGCTCTCTGCTCATGGCTGACTTACTACCTAGCACAGCCACCGGAGCCAAGAGGACAGGGAGAAGTAGTTGTGAGGCCCACAGACCAATAAGATGTGATGACTAATTAAAATCCCTCAGGCTTATTTCCGGGAAATAGAACAAAAACTCTTGAAATTTGTATGGAACAACAAAAGACCTCAAATAGTCAAAGCAAGTTTAAGAAAACAGAATGAATCTGGAGGGATTACACTTCCAGACATTTACCTATACTTCAAAGTGATAGTGATCAAAACAATATGGTCCTGGAATAATAACAGCGGCAAAGACCAGTAGAAAAGAATTGAATCACCAGAAACTGACCTACTCACATATAGTCAGTTGATCTATGACAAAGGAGCCAAAACATGTGATGGAAAAAGGAAAGTCTTTTCAATAAACAGTGTTGGGATGCTGGACATCCCCATGCAAAAGAATGAAACTAGATTACTCTCTAACACCAGGCACAAAAATTAACTCAGAATGGACTAGAGACTGGAACTTAAGACTGGAAACTATAAAATTCATGGAAGAGAGCATAGAAATGACATTAGCTTTAGGGATGTCTTTGGGGATTCAACTCCAACATCAAGGGAAACAAAAAGAAAAATAAACAGCTGTGACTACATCAAACCTAAAAGTTTCTTCACAGCAAAAGAAAACATGACTAAAACCAAAAGACAACCTACTAACCAGGAGAAGATATTTGCATTCCATATTTCTGACACGGGCTTAATATCCACAGAATACAAAGAACACATGAAACTCAATAACAGAAAAATAGACCATCCAATCAAAAAATGGGAGGAAGAATTGGAGAGATATTTTTTCCAAAGAGGATATACAGGTGCTCAACAGGCTCATGAAAAGATATTCCTCCTCCCTGGTTATCAGGGAAATGCAAATTAAAACAACAATGAGATACCACCTTATACCTGAGAGACTCGCTATTACCCCAAAGTCTATAAATAACAGATGTTGGCGAGGATGTAGAGAAAAGGGAGCACTTTTACACTGTTGGTGGGAGTGCAAATTGGTGCAACCCCTGTGAAGAACAGTTTGGGGATAGCGCAAAAAGTCGAAGATGGAAATACCATATAATCTGGTCATCCCACTTCTGGGTATGTACCCAAAAAATACAAAAACACTCATTCATAGAGATTTATGCACCCCCATATTTACTGCAGCCCTATTCATAATAGCTAAGAGCTGGAAACTACCTAAGTACCCAATGTCAGATGAATGGATCAAGAAGATATTATATATATATATACATATATATGATATATGTATGTGTGTAAGTATATGTGTGTATGTACAAACACACAACGGAAATACTACACAGCCCTTAGAAGAGATGAAATCCTGTCATTTGAATCAACATGGATGCATCTAGAGGGATGATGCTAAGTGAAATAAGTCAAAAGAAGGAAAACACCAGATAACTCATAGGTGGAATGTGAGAAGACAAAACAAAGGAACAGATGAAACAAAACCAACCCTTGGACACTTGCAACAAAACTGAGGTGACCAACAGGGAATGGGACAGGAGGGAGGGGGGAGAAATGGCAGAGCCCACTGGACAGTGGTGAAGAACACTTGGTGATTTGGTGGAGGGCAGGGTTTGTTGACATATATGAGGAACGAGGAAATTTTACATGTGAGTTTATTTTAATGTGTAAAAATAAAATAATTAAAAAAATGTGATCACTAGAGTAATAAGATTCCTGGCATTATGAAACTTGAGTTTACTGGTGATTATGAGGATGGGAAGCCAGGAACAGTCAGCTCGCTCTGTGTAGCCTTCTCATGGTTACAGTTTGGGGTGACCTTTTTATAACCACGGTCCTTCAGGAGGTGGGTCTGGTCGCATCTACTTGTTACCAGTTACAAAAGTTATAAAAGTGCGTTTGTGTCTGGCTCCTTGGCTCTGAATATTCAAGAGCCAAGCAAAGGGTGATGTAAAAAGTGACAGGAGCCTTAGCGGGGATACAGAAAGGCTCCTCTCCTGTCTTGTCTAGCAGATAGGCTGGGGGGCACCCGTTTATTTAAATTAGTATATTCTTACCTGGTCTTTTCTCAGGTTTAGGCCAAATGTGTTGACTTGTACACATTTCCTCTCATGGGGGAGGTGGTCCCAGAAACGATTTTTTTGTCTGCAGATACATTATAAGAGGTTTTGTTTTTTTTTTGCTTTCAATGAGGACAGAAGTTTTCCTGCTGGTCTCAGCTTATCTGTAACCAATGTTCTGGAAGGATGGACCCTGCGGTTCTCATTCTGGTTGCAAGATTTCAGCAATGACCCTGAGGACATGTTGGGAAAATCGAAGTCTGTTATTTGTGAGACGTGGACGTCACACAGCGCACCTGAGCAGCGGTGAGGTCGCACAGGTATGGGGTCCTGACCTTGTTGGGATCTGGGGTAGCGGGGAGTCCTAGTTTACTCTGGATCACCCTTTATTGGTTAATTTAAATTATAAGAGTGGAATTTCAAGTGTGGAAAGAGAAAGAAAGAAGCAATTAAAAAAATGCGTTAGTGACTCCAAGTGGTCAGTTGTCTAAATCAATCAAGATCAGTAAAACAAAGAACCTGGGGTAGAGGGAGGGCTATAGCCTGTCTCCTTAGCGTGTGTGTGTGTGTGTGTGTGTGTGTGTGTGTGTGTGTGTGTTTTGAAGGGCTACAACATACCCCAGGTCTGTCAGACTTGGTCTCCTGTGTAGACCCCACTCTGACACAAAGAGCCAAGGACAGAGGACAGTCCCACAGGTAAAGGGGAACCTCCAATTCTTCTGAACCTTTAGCTTTTCCCTTCATCAAGGAAGCCATCTGCCATTCCCTGGGCCTCCACCCTTCTCCTCATCCAGAAATGGTCTTTTGTCTCTATTTTCTGGAAGAAAGTAGGAAGGGAAGTTATTTATTTTTACTTTCAGAGTAAGGCAGAGTCATTCCTTCCTGCTATGTGGTGACCCCCTCCTCTCTCCCCTCAGGTCCCAGGTCCCCTTTCCAGGCCTCAGCTGAGGATGTAAATGTGGGTCTGCCCCAGCTACCTCAGAATTTACAGCCAGGTAAATTCTCCAGACAAATGTTATTAAATTTGGATTTTTCTCTTACTAATGCACCTAATGTACATATGTTTACTCGTCCAGTCTGTGTAGAACCTCTGAGAAATGGGGGGACTTTTCCTTTGCCCCCTACACTGGCAGTGTGCTTATTCAGCTATTCATTATTTCAAGAGGAGTGTTAGCATCCAATTTGAAACCAGGTACTTGCATTACAAAAAGAAAAGCCTATTTTCCGTTTACATTACAGCCTGGTTTAAAGGGGGGGCATGAACGCAGGTTCTTAGAGGGGCTTGATGGGCAACATAAATGAGTAATGAAGTCTGAGTCTAATACAGTCCACTTTATTTTCATTTGAAATCTGCAGGGGTGCACCCTAGTGGCTCGGGTGTTCAGTCAGTGTCTGGGGCATGGACCACTGAAAGCACAGAGAGCCAGGTTCAAAACCTAGGGGGTAGGAAACAACCAGTAAAGAACAAAAACATAAAAAGGATTCTTCCTCCTCACTCTTCCTGCCTGCCCGCTTCATTCCTGCCTGCTTCCACCCTCAAAACAAAACAAAAGAAATACGCAGGCATATTTTTCTTGGCTTTTTAAAAACTATATGGCCTTTGTTCTCTTTGTTTTCTCCACCCTTGACAGCACTGTAGACAAATATTTCCCTTTCCTTTAACCTCTGTTCTGAAAAAAATAGCAGTGCACATTTGATAATAAATCGTGTAGATGAAAATAATTCCTGGGATCCCTTTTCCCTGTGAGAGAAACTTGCATAAATGGTGAGGGCTCTGGGTACAAGGGCGAATGGTTCTGTAAAGAATTCTTGGGCATTAATGTGCAGTGTTGTAAGTGTATCAGAGAAAATGGAGGAGAAGGAAAGCAAAAGCAGGAGACAGAGTCTCCTGAGCAGGGAGGGCTGCCCTGCAGACGGTGGGCTGGTTAGATTTCGACTCTTGGGAAGGAGCTTCTGGACGGACCCCCTTCCAGTGTCTGTGAAGCAGCCTCTGGGTTTGTGGTGGTCCCAGCTCCTTGTTCTTTGGGAGAAACATTAGGTTGATGAAAGGATGCCATGCATCTTTCTAGAATGTTAAAAAGACAAACCTTTGCCTCAAGTGCTCGGGAACCATCTGACCCTGCCGGCGTGTCTCAGGGCATCCAGGGTCCCCCATGACCTTATTGGAGGTAAGGTCTTGGCCAGGTCTTAGTCTAAAAAGAAAGCCCGGTGAATGCTGCTTTGGGGCATTTCCCCCTCCACCAATGGAAGTCAAAACAAATTTGGCCTAATTCTGTGAAAAGACCAGGTAAGAAGGTACTAATTAAATTAGTACTCAGCAGGCCCCCCTCCCACCCCATCTGCTGGACACACACAGGAGGGGAGTCTTTCTGAATCTCCTCGAAGGCTCCTGTAACATCAGCTTTTTACATGGCCCCTTTGCTCACCTCTTGAATATTCACAACCAAAAGGCCTGAACACTGGCAGGTGCAAACCAGACCCTACTGAAGGGCCGCAGCTCTAGAAAGCACCCCCCCAAAACCATAATGGCGGGCGGTCTATGCAGAGCGAACTATCTGACTACACCTGGGTTCAAGTCCTCATAATTAACTGATAGACTCACTACGTTTCGTAATTTCAGGAACCATTTCATTTCAAGCACCGATGACAAACTGCCTCTGAGGTAAGCAGAGAGGCAGAGAGCAGCCTAAGACATTCAAGTGGCGCCCACGGGCTGTGCCACCCTTGTGAGGTGTGAGGCCATGGCTGCCGTGACGGGGTTGGCCCGGCACACTTGACTTTAAGAAAGGGAGATTCAGTGGGGTGAGCCTGACTCGAGCTGGTGAGTCCTAGTGGTATGGGGACAGTATAGCTAAAATCTCTAAGGCGGTGTGCAGATGTCTTGAGTAGAACCTGAGACTTGTAAGAGTGAAGACCCCGAAGATCAAGGACCCCACCTTAACAGCCCGAGTCTGGGACGCACCCCTAGATACTTGCTCCATTCTTACTCCAGGGAATCAGGACGCACTTCAGGAGGAAGAAGCCCCCACCCCTCATGTATATTCAAGACTCCATCTGCCTGAGTGAGGCCGGCTGCACAGGTCATACACACGTGTGTACACGCGTGTGCATTTCCTTGATGGAACTGTCCCTGCCCGCAGGGAGCTTCTACTCGCTGTTCCTGCTTTTAATCAACTTGCTGTGTGCGCCTGACCACACGGCTCTCTCCATGAATTCTTTCTGGATGGACCCAGCGTCTCATCAGTGTGTCTCACTCACTGTCACCCACAGCACGAGAAGGGACTCGGCCTCTCCTGGAGCAGGGGGAGATGGGAGATGTGGCTGTGATGGGGGAACATCAGCAGTTCTCCATCGTGACTGCGAAACTAGAGGCCTCCAGGTAAGTGAGGATACAGCCAACAGGAGCTGAGAGCCTCTCTGCTCGGAACCGGTGAGGATACGGAGAGCTCAGCGCTGTGGCACCAGGAACTGAATCCTGCCATGACCACATGCTTGGGAGAGGACCCCGAGAAGGTTCCAGAGGGGAACGCAGTCTAGCTGACGCTCTGACAGTACTTTGGGAAGCTCTTCAGCAGAAAATGGGGCCGTGAGAGATGTGTCACACAAGGAACTGTGAGCTGGTCCAGGGCTCCTGTTCACAGCGCACTTCGTGGGGATTTGTTACACAGCGCAGGCGGCTGAGAGAACTAGGAAACATCCAGGAGTCAGAGCAAACAAGAAACCTTGCTGGGTTAAAAAGAGTGGCCACACCTGATCCTAGCCTCTCACTGCTTGGGAAATACAGGGTCAGTGCTGGCACCAGAGTGCTCCAGAGACACAGGTGTCTACATTTTTCCATGAGACAACTCACACGGGAAAGTGGGCAATTATTACAACATGCATGCATGTGCTCACAACACATTCTTAGAGTCCAACAAAGCATATTTATGCCCTGAATTTCTAGAACGCCAGTTTGCTACTGTAGGGGTCAAAGGAAAAATCCCCCCATTTCTCTGAGGTTCTTTCCAGGCTGCATGAATGAACAAATTAATATTACAAGTGATTAGTAAAAAAAAAAAAGCCCAAATTTAATAACATATGTCTGGAGAATTTACACAACTGTAGATTCTGAAGTTCGTGGACAAGTCTCATGATTTATGTCCTGAGCTGGAGACTAGAAAAGGAGACCTGGGACGTGGGGGACCTTAGAGGGGTCACCAGCAGCTAGGAGATGGTTTCTTGGATAAGGAGGACCATTTACAGGTAAGTGGTCTTTTGGATGAGACCTTCCCAAACTACATTTTTCTAGAGAATAAAGACAAAGGACCATTTCTGAGCAAGGAGAAGGGTGGAGGCCCAGGGGTGGCAGATGGCTTCTTTGAAAGGAAGATCTAAAGGGTTAGAAGAACAGGATCTTCTCCTTTGCCTGTGGGACTGTCTTCCACTGTCCTTGGTTCTTCATGTCAGAGTGGGGCAGGTACAGAGACTGATTCTGAGAGACTTGGGAGGTAACCGTAAATCTCTCAGCTGTGCAGATATGTTTCCATGGAGTTCACACTTCAATTTTCTTTTCTAGAGCATTCATTGCCAAAAGAAAATCAAGATCTGACCTTGGTCCTCCTTAGAACTGGTTGCTGGTAACCACTGAAAGCAATATTTGCTTGCAGGTGAGTTTTCATTTCCTTTAGTCAAATATTAAGAAGCTTGAGCTCTTTTCTCCACCGTTGGCCAGTGTGAACCTGGCTACTCCTCTCCATGTCTTTGTCGTGCATGTAGGAACCAGAACCTGAAACGTGGTGACCGTACTATATTTGGGAAACAAAATGAAAGCACTCAGGCTGACAAGAGCCTGATGGTGAAGCAAGGAGTTGAGAGTAATCACTGAGTCCCCTCTGCACCAAATGATTAGACACCCCCTCTCCAGCCCAGAGAGTCACACCACAACTTCTGGCTGCTGATAGCCATGCATCTGCCACCGAGAGACTAGCTAAAGCTAACTGAGAAATGACATAAAAGCTGCAGTAACTTCCATGGGGTCAGTTGCACAGACTCCTATGACACGAAGCACGCAAGCCACGTCCGCTGGCATCTTTGGGACCTTTTGCTGAGACTCAAGCCTGGACACTTCCTGTCGTAAGCTGTGCGCGCCCAGCCAGTCACCCCGTCTCTGAGCTCACGCCCCGGACTGCTGCGTGAGTGGGCCGAGTTCTGCCTGTGGTGGGTTTGGGAGCATGTCTGCCCACCGCTGATGACCACAGCCATCTGGTGACTGTGTGTGTCTTGTGATGTGTGATGCGTGAATAAACCACACATTTGAAAGACGGTGTAACTTGTCGCCATTAGCCATTCTCCACGGCTCACAACAGTCTTCTCCCATGACTTTTAAAATCAAGTGATTCCTGACCAAGACACCAAAACAAAATTGTCCCGTCTCCTACAGATTTGAATGGAAACCAGTAATAAAATCAGGTACAACTGCAAGGGGAGATATTGGAGCAGAACCAAGCTGGGTCGACAACAAATCTATGAGATGTCACACGTTTATAACACACCAAGGTCACCAGCAACTTGCCTTATCACGTTGAAAGCAGAAGACTACTCTCCAGACATTGGGACGTGTTGTAATGGGCATGATTTTTCCCTTTGTTTGCTTCTGCTTATTAGGTAGGTTCGGTAATAAAAATGTGAAACTTAAAAAATGTTAATAAAGAAAACATGTGTCAGAGATTCCAAACTTCCTGTTTATTTTACTTCAGTCTCAACAATTTTTATTGACACTGGAATGTGTAAATGTATGGAGAAAGATAATGCCCCTCACATAGTCATTGTCTTTTAAAATTATGCTGAAACAGCACTAAAGATATACATTTTCTTGAGAATCTTTGTGAGGCGGACATTTGCTATTAAATAGCTTTTGTCAGGCGGGGCCTGCCCTTGAAAATCAGGGTTTGTGATTATATGCTGCCCCCTAGTGAAACTACAGCGGCGCTGCACCCATGATCCCAGAGTTTCGGCTTTTGTAGTTATTCTCCCAAATTACAGAGCACTTTAGAGGGGAAGCGCTGGTGGGGGCAACATTTCCTAGAAAATAAGAGGTCTGAATAATCGATATGTTTTAGTCTTCTTTAAAAAAAAGTGTAAAGATACTTTGGTTTTTGAAGGACTGAAAATTTCAAAGGCATGTTTGTCCTATTTTTAAAGTATTTTATCCACATATACATATGCCTTATTTGGTTTTAAATTGCCACATGTCACTTTTTAGAGATGAAGAAGTTCAGAAAAAAAGGGGACTTTTCTGGGGCAAAGCCACATCAGTTTGTTTAATCAAAGTGTTCCTATGCCAGCAGCCTTTCCCCAGTAAGTTTTCTCATTTTCATGCCCTCACCCCCAGCATTCACCTTCACTCACCTTCTTGTGCCCAGTTATGGGGATGTGTTTGTTTAATTTCTCAGCAAAGGACTCGGGATCTGAAATTCCCAACAGAAGACTAGCAGGTCACCTATGCCAACAAGAGTCATCCATTCCGAGCACTTTTCTCCCTGGAAGTGACCACAGACAGACCTCCCTCACTCTAGAGAAGGAACAGGTGGGCCAAGTGATTTTTCCTGGTCTCAGAGCCTCTTCATGGCAGAGCTGAGCTGAGCGAGGTGTCCTGATGGCCTTGGAGTGTCCTAGATGCGAGCACCTGCTCATTGTCCCCGATCAGATACCTTGAGAAGACTGAGTGGAATGGGGGAGAATGACAGGGGCAGGAGGACCCTGTCAGAAGAAGGCCCCTCAGCTGAGGAGCATCCCAAGTGGTCTGCAGCTGGTGCAAAAGTCTTTATCTGCGAAGACTTACTCAGCCAGCCAGAGGTCACCCAAGGCCTTCAGGGAGAAGAGCTGAGATTACTGAGCATGGCTCTTGCTCCCTTTCCAGAGCGGGGGTTCTCAGTGGAGGGGTGCGGAGGTGCGGGACAGCAGTGTGTTTAAATCAGGGTGAGGCCAACACATCTTCCAGAACTCCAGAAACACCCGTTTCCACAGAAACCGAACAGCTGTAATAGCGACACTGAATTAGCCCAATCATTCCTGCTGGAGAGTGACACCCCCACCATGTCTAATGGGTTTGGTGAATGGACCACTTTTGGGGATCCGGACATGACTGAACAAGATCAGCTTTCGTTCCACCAACCACTGTTCCTCTGATTCAGACGTGCATTGAAATGCACCTGCGCCTTGATCACGCCCCGCCCCGCCCTGCCGCCATTCCTCACACACCTGTGGGCTCCAGGAGCCCTAAGAGAAAAGCTCAGTGGATGCTGGATTTCTGCTCCTTAGAATTTCTGAGAGTACTGATGGTGGCATCGTCTTCAAATCTAGAACTCCGTGGAGGGTTAAACTGGGACACGGGTGGACTCTCAAATACCTGGTGGCTGCAAGTCCTGGGAACTGGCTCGTCAACAAGCTCCAGAGTCTCACTTTGCAGAATCGAAGAAAGTGACCTGGATAGGGCTGGGGCGCAGTCCCCCCTCAGCCTTAGGGACAGATTGAGAGGACTAGTAAGGTCCCCAAGACCCTGTTAGGGACCAGACGGAGACCTGGTGTCCTGGACTGGAGAGGGTTGCTGTCAGGCCAGAACTTGCGATTGTTTCACAGGTCATGGGGGTCCATGACCCCAAGTCCTTTAGTCCTTATCTTACTCGAAGGAGTAATCTACTACCCCCACCCCCAGGCCTCCACCTTTCTCCCAGTCCAGATCTTTTGTCCCTATTCTCCAGAAGAATATAGAAAGGGAAGTTATTTATCTTTATTTTTAGAGTAAAAGTAAGGTTGGGTCATTTCCTTCTTGGTATGTGGAGACCCCCCTCCTGAGACTTTCATGCCTCAGCTCAAAATCTAAATGTGGGTCTGCCCCAGCGACCACGTAAATTTTCCAGATGTATGCTATTATACCATTAAATCCGGGCTTTTCTCTTACTAATTGCACCTAACGTTAATTTTCTTATTCATCCAGCCTGTGAAGAAACTCAGAGAAAAGGGGGAACTTTTGCTTTGATCCCACAATGTCATCACTCACAGGCTATTTTCAGATTAAACTGACCACAAGCAATCTTTAGAAAGAGCCTCAATTTACCAGATCCTCATGACCCCCTAAACCCCAAACCTGTGAGCAAGAAAGACTTGGTTCTTCACCTCTGCAGCTCCAGGTGGGCCAGGGTTTGGCTGACTGGAACGGGGACGAGTCACGCACCATCTACAGACTCTAGCAGCTGTATTCTTTCATTATTTAGCTGCAAGACTCCTTTCTGATGGGATCAAGGGCATTCAAAACCACGTATGCAAACACTAGATAAAGGTCTAAAAGAGAAACTGAAAAAAGAAAAGCCCCACCAATAACCTAAGCATTTGAATGACAGCATCGCAGGAGTATTTTAGCTCCTGGGTTGGGGAGGGATCACTCTGGTTGCCACCTACTTCCTTGCATGCAAGATGCCAAGTGTATCAAAGTGTATCAAATCATTATTTTTTTTAGATTTGTATTTGCTTAGCCACATAGGCTGTGTTTCAGGTCTTAATTATCACATATTTAAATGCTTTCTGATGTCAGGTCTGCTCTGTGAATTAGTTCCACATGTGTAACTTGTCCATTCTAACAATTCTAGGAGGGGTTCAGACTTGGTCTCCCCATGTTACTTGTAAGTGACTTGCCCGAAGTCACACAACTCTTCAGTGGAGAAAGTCAGGGCGGAGCTACATGGTCTGAGCTCTGAGATTCTGTTGATAACCACTCCTTCCACTGTGGCTGATGATGTCGAGGGGACTACAAAGTGACAACCCAAGTCTCTCAGAATTGGTCTCCTGTCCAGGCCCACTCTGACATGAACCAGGACAGTGGAGGACCGTCCCACAGGCAAAGGAGAAGCTCTAGTTCTTCTGAACCTTTAGTCCTTCCCTTCATCAAAGAAGCCATGGGCCTCCACCCTTCTCCTCAACCAGAAATGGTCTTTCGTGCCTATTCTCTGGAAGAATGTAGCCAGGGAAGGTACTGATCTTTATTTTTAGAGTAAAAGTCAGGATGAGTCATTCCTTCTTGCCATGTGGAGACCTCCCTCCTGAGACTTTCATACCTCAGCTCAAGATCTAAATGTAGGTCTAAACCAGCTACCACCAAATTTACCAACATGTAAATTCTCCAGACCTATATTATTAAATCTGGCCTTTTCTCTTGCTACTTGAGCCTAATGTTAATTTGCTTATTCATCCAGCCTATGAAGAAGCTCAGAGAAGTGGGGGAACTTTTGCTTTGATCTCACCATGTCATCTACTCACAGGTTATTTTCCAATTTAAATTGACCACGAGCAATCTTCAGAAAGAGCCTAAGTTTACCAGCTCCAGCACGTGACTCTTCTCACTAAACCCCTCCACTGGATGCCATGTAGATCTGGCTTGCATGCCTTAGGAGACTTGTCTCCATTAGAATGGAAAGACGCAGAAGCAATGTCTGATTAACACCACAGAGAAGGGAGATCTTAGAGGGATGGTGTGTGCATCAGGGAATGGGGACAAGCTGAAGGATCTGGCTTAAAGACAGGGTGGAAGGAGCCACACAGAGACGTGGGGTCTGCAACAGAAGAGTGAGCTGCCACAGAAGGGTGAGCGGCAGCAGAAGGGTGAGGAAACTCAGGGGCCTACTGCTGGAATGAAGGACTCCATCTTGTACGAAGTTGGGGAAGGACTCCGATGGTCCCGGCTCAAGTCCATGCCCTCCCAGTGGCTGTAGCGAGTAGGGAGAGCAAAGTTTTGACAGAAAGGTTTTGACACTTTCTACTTCATGTAAAAAGTGTGGGGATTTATCCTTCCTGGTGTGAATAAATGAAACCTTGGTTCTTGACTTGGTGTGAGAAGGAATTCAGGTCGCCAGAAAGGAGGATTCAAGGAAGACTTTCATAGGCAGCAGGAAAGTGCATTCAGGAGGGTTTCCACAGCAGCTTCAATTGCTCCGAGAGGTGGAGTGTGACACCCGCCATGGCCAGGGGCAGGTGTGCACCCTCTCTTCTTATCTCGGGGGTTTATCTGAGGTTTTATCAGGGGTTTTTCAGGACCACCCCTCTCAGATATTTTGCATAACTGTCAATAGTTTCAAGTTTCTCTTTCTCTGTAGTTTCTTCCTGTCTCTCACCTGCCTAGTTCTTTCCTGCCATGTAGCTAGAGTCATGTGGCCATCGCCATTTTGAGAGTTACTCATACATGTCTTGTGTCTGCCTCAGCTCCTGTCGGCCTAACTGCCTGTCCTAATATGGTCGAAACCTTTCCTTGACCCCAAGACAAGAGTTAATCTGCCAGAGGTTTTACACCCTGTTGATGTCACCAAAGGTGAGAAAGCATAGCTCCTTCCCCTGCAGCTATGGCCACTGATAAGAGCTGTCAATAGAGATACACCTTATCCCAGGGTACAAAAGAAGCTCCCTTAGACTCCCCACCGCCAACCCGACTGCTCGGTTTTGGGTGACAATATCCCTGAGCCTGCACCTGTGCTTGCAATAAAGTGCTTTTTCCTCTGCCCTTGAGTGCCCTGTTGTTAGTCTTCTCGCCGTCCAGAGGCTTTGCCACAACAGTGGTGGAAGGGAAGGCCCCACACTATGAGGGAAGCATGAATGGGGAGGAGGAGGCGTGGGTGGGACACTAGCTTTGGAAAGAATTATCAGAGCAAAAGTAGGTGATGATATAGGATCTAAACTCAGGTAAAGGAAGAGATACTGGGGAGAAAGAAGGATTTCAGAGAATGGCTCATGAGCACTTTTCTTCCTCTTTGCTCTCTATTCTTCAGATCCTTACTGTCATTTACTGCCCCAAGTACCTTTGGGCAACTCCGGGAACGAAAGAGTGTCTATTTCTCTGTCTGTCTCCTGCCTGATGACCCTCAGCTATTGACCTCTCCTCTCAAATCCTAAATCTCATCTCAGTGTCATTTTGTTCCCAGTATTTTCAATCCAAAGTCATTTTATGTTTGATGGAGACTGCAACAAGTGTGGTTTATCTTTTTAGTGTACATGTAATTTCAAAAGTCGGCCATGCCCCTTGCTTATAAGAAAAATCAAACCTAATATTAGTTTGGATTTATTTTACTGTTAATATTATTTACTTTCTGAAAACAGACTCACCCCAATTAGCATGGTGAATGGTCTATTCTGTAATGGCCACATATTCTGTTCTATTACATTACTGAAATCATTTGCATAGTAATTATACTTTAGCTCTATTAGTAATTGGAATTGTTTCCCTTCTGGTAATGCTGTAGAATGGTCTCTCATTAATCACAGGGAAACCTTTGCCAGATGGCAGAATTAAGGAAGTCATACAGTTATATACTCCCCCTGAACTCAGGTCATTTTAGTGTAGGACCCAGGCTTCAGTTTGCTCCATCATCTTCCCTTTAATGCTTTCTTAGCTTCCAAACCACTCATGCAGCAGAAAAACAATTTTGACTGAAAATATGATAGGCCTAAGGAAATTTTATTTAAAAATTTAATAGTGCAAATTACCCATTTTGTCCTCCTGCCCGTCTCTCCTCAATCTGATAACTGAAGCCTGAAGACAAATGCCACAGGCTGTCAAAGCAGTGGAGATATATTTCTAGGTCTCTTTATCCTCGGTCTGTTTTACATCCACAAAATATAGAATAGGGAAATCTGAGTTTGCATAACAAAAACTTGGGGACTTAGCCTTTCCTTGACAAAAGGATTTTTTAAAAAAACGTCTTTAAATACCAAGTGCTCCTGGTGAAGTTAAGCACTATGTAATAGCTGGTGTTTTCATTTTTTTCAGATGGGCTAATTTGGTTACAGAGTCTTGATCCATGTATGTCCGTACAGATGCCTGTGTACACATTCACACTCACTCACAGGTGCAGAGATCACCTGAGCATTACTGGAGGCAAGATGCTGTAGGGGAAAGCCAGGCAGAGCTCATCCATTTTTGGCAATTATTTATGTAAGTCGTTTATCTATCTGAGTATTACATTCCTTATCTATGAAATGGCTCATCATCATCATCATCATCATCATCATCATCACCATGATCACTGTCATTATCACCACCACCGCCACCATCGTCATGTTATCAGTAGTAGTTAGGACACCTAGCAGCACCCCTCGTCCCCAAACTGCATCCTGACAGGATAGAGGGATATTATACTTCCACATAACTGCCTAAGCCAGAAATCCAGCTTCCTCTACCTTCAGTAAAGACGAGTGTGGCCTCAGGAATTGGAGCTGCCTTGGTGACTTTAGGGAATATAAATTGATGGGTTCTAGCAAATTGAATAAGGGGATCGCTGGGATAGTGGTTGTCAAGATTTCCTGTAAAGGAGGACAATGCTATTGCCCATTCATCAGAAGTTTGCAAGAGCCAATTTGTTTGGTCTTGTGTATAAGGAGTAATTATTAAATCAGGGTCCTTAGCAAATAGTTGGCGGCTGGTGAGTCGTCCTTTCATTATGAGAGTGGTGAGGAGAGAGGGGTAGGTAAGTAGTACTCGTGGGGGAGAAGCCGGCAGATGGACCCAAAGAAGTGGGTGACCATTTTTTGTAATATCTGTGGTAATGGGTTGCCAAAAGACTCCCGTGGGTGTATGAGTTGTGGGGAG